>MU218213.1:0-33029 GCA_018584345.1 Thuja plicata | reverse complement strand
TGGAAAGTCTAACAGAGTTGCAGATGCTCTTAGCAGAAGACAAATTTTTCTAACAGAGATGCAGATCAAGGTGGTTGGGTTCAAGGAACTCAAGAGTTTGTATCCAGAGGATCCTGATTTTGGTGAATCTTGGAAAGCTTGTACAGAACCTATTACTCTAGACAGGACGAAGTGGCTGGATTTCATCATTCAAGATGGAATGTTATTCAAAGGGAGCCAATTGTGCATTCCATGAAGTTCTATGAGGGAAAATCTCATCAAGGAGAAGCATAGCGGAGGATTGGCTTGACATTTTGGTCAAGATAAAACCCTTTCTCAGTATGGAATAGGACATATGAAGAATATCTGGTCAAGTTGAAAGGATGACCTGTAGAAGATTCATCATGGCTGACAAAGGAGGAGGTTGACTAGCTTAGTTTTCCTCTACACACCTGAGTTATGACAGGGTCACTTCTCAAATTACCCCGGGTGTCTGATGCAAGAGCATCCTCGGTGTAAGGGCAATCTTGCATCACCCAAAAATATGTGTTTTTCTATTTAATAAGGGCTATTTTGTACAAAGCTGCTATTTTTGGAAACTTACTATTTTTAGTAAGTTGGTCATTTGAACTCAGAATGTTCTAATTTTCTAGGTGAAGGTTCATCTTAGTCATATAAGAATTCCAGTTGAATTTCATTGCCAGATCATTTGTATTGGCGAAGTTATTAAGGATTTACTGTTGAGATTCTAGGGTGCAAAATATTTGAGCTCAATTTTTAGGACCTTAGAGGCTCTGGATCGAGGTCGAACCCCCGACTGACTAGCACTTTGCTAGTCATCCACTATAGATCGTGATCTCCCCTTTCCAGAAAGTGGTTATAATAGCCAATCAGAGCTACGGTTCAAAAGTTATGGCTTTTGTAAGTTGGGCTACCTAATCTCATATTTTGTAAATATTTAAAGTTGACCCTTTTGTAATAAAAGTGAAAAATAATTAAATGCTTAGGGTAGTCGGCCTTAATGGCTAGATTTCTGGAACCTTCTCAGGCGGTGGAAAATTGCCTATTTAAGGAAGGCCCGTGGTGTTTTCTAGTGCAGTTCTGGGTGGTTATTTGAGGCTTTGTCCTATAGATCATTATAAGGGATGCCCATGTGGCTTTTGATATTGTAATTTTGAAGTTTGTAATTCCACATTTTTGGAGCCAATAAGAAGCCAATTCTCTGTTCTTGCAAATTTATGTTGTTTCTCTTTGTTTCTGTCATGTACTTGTGGTATTAAGGGGAGTCCCCTTCATCATGAAGTTAGTAAATGAAGGAGATGCAAATGTGCTAAGAGCTAAGGCAAAAATCCTAAGAGGAAGGTTTAATGACCTAAGAATGAAAGAGGGAGAAAATATCACTCAGTAAAGCTGCAGAAACAAAGAGGTAGTCAATGCTATCTGAGGAGTAAGAGGTGTACTTGAAGAAGAAACAACGGTAAGAAAAATCCTAAGAACCTTACTTCCTTTTTATGCTATTAGAGTATCTGCTATACAATAAATGAGAGTAGTAGAAAATAACAATGTCACCCTAGATAGTTTGGTTGGGAGAATTATTTCATTTAAGATGAATAACTTTGACAACAATGTCTTACCATCTATTGAGTCTGCATTCAAATCTTCTTTGAAAATAAGTAAGTCAATTCATAAACACACTATAAGAAATGATGGTGAAAGTGATAGTGATGACCAAGAGCTTGATGAAATTGAAGCACTAGTGGCTAGAAGATTCCAAAGAGGAAAAGGTAGATACAAAGGTAAATTACCATTGGTATGTTTTAATTGTAAAGAGATTGGACACTTTGCTGCTAGATGTCCTAACAAAAGAAAAGAAGATAGAAATAGTGATAGATCATATGAAAAGAAGTTTGACAGAGGTGATGACAGAGATTACTGAAGCAACTGAAAATTTGATAGAAGAGATAACCGAGACTATAAGTACAAAGGGAAGAAATCTTGTTTCCTAGATGAGAACAAAGATGAGAATATCGACACTGAATCTGATGAAGATATTGAGGTGGTATTTTTTTCTATGAAGGATGATTCAGACAAAGAGGAAAGGTATGTTGAGACTCTACTCATATCTAAGGTTAGTAAAAATGATGTCTAGATTATTGATAGTGGCTTTACTCACCACATGACTGGAGATAAGGAAAAGTTTGAAACTTTTGAATATTATAATGGTGGATCAGTAAGAATGGGTAATGACTCACCTTGTCAGGATGAAGGTAAAGGAACCTTAATGTTGAATAATCTAATCAAATGTTAAAATCCATACTAGGTAAAAGGAATTAACTATAATCTACTGAATGTTTCACAGTTGAATAACACAATACACTGAGTTGCATTTGAGAACAAAAAGGCAAAGATCTTTAATGAATCAGGAAGGTTGATCGAAATTGTTGAACAAACAAAAGGTAACCTATTCTATCTTGATGATATTAACACCACTTGTTTAATGGCTAGAAATGAAGACATATGGCTGTGGCATAAAAGGTTATGTCATGTAAATTTTGACAACATGATTAGGATAAGCAATAAAATGAATGTAAGAGGCTTACCGAGCATGTCAAAGCTCGACCATGTCATGTGTAATAATTGTCAAAAAGGTAAAATGACAAAGTCTAGTTTTAAGAGAAAAACCTACACATCTAATGCCATTCTAGAATTAGTCCATACTGATCTATGTGGACCAATGAGAACAAAGAGTTACTATGTTGATAGATACTCCATTCTCTTTGTTGATGATTATTTTAGAATGATGACAGTTATGTTCTTAAAAGAGAAATCAGAAGCATTCAAGATGTTTAAATGGTATAAAGCTATTGTAGAAAAACAAAGTTGTAAAGAACTGAGATGCTTAAGATTAGATAGAAGAGGAGAATTTATTTGTGATGAATTCACTAACTTTTGTAATGAGCATGGAATTCAAAGATAGGTTTCTACACCAAGAACACCACATCAAAATGGGATTTGCTGAAAGAAGGAAAAAATCCATTTTTGATTATGCCAGAACATTGATGATTGAGAAAAGCATCACTCAAACATTCTGGAGAGAAGTTCTCAGTACTACTGTCTACACATTGAATAAAGTTCAATTAAAGAAAAAAACCAATAAGACACCTTATGAGCTATGGTATGGATACACACCCAATGTAAGTTACTTCAGAATTTTTGGAAGTCAATGTTATATTTTGAAAGATGATAGAAATGGAAAGATTGACTCCAAAGGTGAAGAAGGAATATTTTTAGGGTATTCTACCAAAAGCAAGGCTTATAAATGTCTTAACAAATCCTCTAACAAAATCATTGACAGTGCAAATGTCAGAGTAGATGAATTTTTAGACAAAAATGTTAAGGAAGGTAGAAAAGAACCAAAAGACTACAATAGGTTTGCATATATTGAAGAACCAAACACTCTGCCTGAGCAACAGGGTATCACTCCCAAGCGATAGAACAATGTACCCGAGCATCAGGCTGCAAACACCCAAAATCAAGAAATTGCTCAAGATGATGCACCGAGTGATGGAGATCAGAATGAAGGTCAAGATGATGATCAGAATGATGAAAAAAGAGCTGAATCAATACATTCGAAGTATGTCAGAAGACACCATCCACAAAACCAGATCATAGGAGAAAAAAAGGGTAGAATGAGAACAAGAAGTAAGTCACTAAACACTAGATGTTTAATTTGTGATTTTGAGCCTAAATCTGTTAATACTGCACTTGAAATGAAGAATGGGTCAGTGCTATGAATGAAGAGATAGAACATATTGAGAAGAACAAAACATGGACATTAGTACCTAGACCAGATGACAAGAATGTCATTGGTACCAAATGGATATTCAGAAACAAGCTGAATGAGAATGGAGAAGTCACAAGAAACAAAGCAAGATTAGTATGCAAGGGGTATGCATAAGAAGAAGGTATTGACTATGGAGAAACCTTTGCACCCATTGCTAGAATAGAAGGAGTCAAAATTCTACTTGCTTATGCTGCATTCAAAGGATTCAAGGTATACCAAATGGATGTCAAATCTGCATTCCTAAATGGAATACTAGAAGAAGAGGTATACATTGAACAACCTGAAGGGTTTGTTGATCCTAACAAGAGAAACATGGTTTGTAGACTACACAAAGCCTTGTATGGATTGAAACAAGCACCAAGAGAATGGTATGAAAGACATCACTCCTATCTCATAAGTATTGGATTTGTAAAAATAAGAGAAAATAGTAATTCATATTTAAAAAAAGCTACTGATGATAATATTCTTATTGTTAAAATATTTGTTGATGATATCATATTTAGAGGTAATGATATGTTGTGCAAATCATTTGCTAATGAAATGAAAAAAGAGTTTGAGATGTCAATGTTTGGGGAGATCAAATTCTTTCTTGGTCTGCAGATTCTTCAATAGGATGTAGGCATATATATCACACAATCCAAATACATCAAGGAAGTGATGAATATATTCAATATGGAAGATTCCAAACTAGTTGGAACACCTATGGCAATCAGATGCAAGCTAAAAAAGGAAGACATGTCAACCGAGGTAAATCACACCCTATATAGATCTATGATTGGAAAACTCATGTATGTTGTTCATACTAGACCAGATATAGCACATGCAGTTGGAATAGTTGTAAGATTCTCTGCTAATCCCAAGGAATCACACATGACTATTGTCAAAAGAATTCTAAGATATCTAAAGAATACCGAAGACTATGGCTTATGGTATAAAAGAGAAGGAAAATTTGAGCTTCAAGTCTATACAGATTCAAATCGGGCTTAAAACTTAGATAACAGAAAGAGAACAACAGGAGGAGCATTCTTCATGGGTGACAGGCTTGTCACATGGATAAGTAAGAAGAAAGGATGCATCTCACAATCTACTACAGAAGAAGAATATGTGGTTGTTGTTGCAAATTTCTCTAACATTGCATGGATCAAAAAATTATTAGAAGGTATGAATATGAAAATTATTGAACTAGTGATTATCTATTGTGTTAATACAAGTGCAATAAACATATCAAAGAACCCTGTCATGCATGTTAAGACTAAGCATATTGATATAAAGTATCATTACTTAAGAGAATAAGTGCAAGAGAAAGAGGTGATACTAGAATATGTTCAATCCAAGGAACAATTAGTATACATATTCACAAAGCCATTTCCTAAAGACACATTTGAGTACCTAAGAAAGAGACTATGGGTCTGACCCTTGTTTATTGGTCACTAAGTTGACTACAAGTATGCATCAACCTACACATAATCAAAAGATCATTCATGTTGATGAAAGCAAATAGATGGACTTCAAAGATACATCAGTACACAGAAAGGTACTTATCTGCACCAAACACCAGAGCTATTGTATTGTTGATAAAGAGGAAATTCAAGGAGTATATTATACTAAGGAGGAATGATATAGTTTGGCATTGATGTCAAAGGGAGAGAGTATATCCATATGAAATATCTAACATGATAATCTTAAGAGAAGAGACGAATTAAGGGGGAGATTATATCCACATGAGAAATATCTATTGCTATCAAAGGAAAAATAGATATCCATCAAGGAGAGGAACAGTCAAAGGGAGAGAAAACATTAGAGAAAGATTCAAAGAAACATTCATCTAAGGGAGAAGAGATTCTACAAAAAAGGGAGAGATAGAATCAGAAGTTGCTACATCTATCCAGTAAAGGGAATGAAGAATGAAGAAAGTACTCTACAATAATCAAATATAAGCTTGAAGATCTTATCGAGAGCCATACATTTGTATTGGTTGTAGAATAATAAGTTTGGTAGAGATTGATGAAACTACAACTGATATATTTCATATTTTATTAGGAGTAATGTAGTATGTTTCCATCAATGCCAAAGGAAGAGATTGATGAACTATAACTGATTGAATTTCTGAAGATGTTAAGTTGATGATCACCGAGATGTAGAAAGTTAATGCAAGACATTAAATCAGTTAATGTATTGTATTTTCATTGATGTCAACTTGATATAATCTGATTCATTATATATACATATTGGAAAAGACTTAAAAGAACCAAAGAGATAAAGGTTATATTGTTAGTAATGCATAAAAGTTTAGTATACACCAAGTGACAACAAAGACTGACAGACAGTGGACACCAATAGATAGAGAACCCCAAAAAGAGTCACAGTGATACCTGAGCAAGTTACCCGAGCAAGTTACCCAAGTAAGCATTACCAAGCAGAACCAAAGTGATACCCGAGCATAAATGAAAGTCACAGTGTTGCCTGACAGACAGAAAACCCTGAAGGACAGAGATGCCTGAGGACAACTGAAGTCAAGACCGAGAAAACAAGGATTTAAACAACGATCAAAACTAAAGTTCAGAAATAACAAAATACTTAGCTAGAAAGAGCTAAATATGGATTTAACTGGTTGATTATATTATTTTCATGGACCAGTTAAAAGCTATAGATAAGCTAGATAATTAAAGCTAGTTTTATTCCATTTATCAAGAAGAAATCTATGAGATAAAACTAAAGCAATCTTTAAAGCAAGAATGGCTAGATTTGTAGATCATGTCAAGAACAAGAAATACAAGGACTTAGAAATGATGAAATCATGTCTATAAAAGAGACAAGCTAATTCATTATGAATTGGGGGAGAATAATAGAGGATGTTAAAGAGAATACTAGTGAAGATAAGAAGTCTGCATACAGTCCTGATCAAACAAGTTGAAGAACAAAGCTAAAGATTTTTGTAGACACTGAGCAACAGAGAAGCAACAACATTCACCGAGAAGAAAGAAGTGGAGGAAAGGAACAGAAAAGAAACATTGATCAGAAAGGTATTATGAGCTTACAATTGATCTGAACATCTGCAAGTTTAAGTTGTATATATGAACATATCATATATTGTTTTAGTTTAACCATTGATTTGGAAAATCTCTTACTAGAGTGGGATTTAACTATCCTTTATATATTGAGATACATCCCAAGGAGTATCAAAAAGTTTCTCATGAAGATAGCATAGTGAAATGAAAAATATCAAGTGACAAACTATTATATTAAATCCTCTAACAAGGTCAAACTTAACAGTGTGTTTGTAACCTTTAACAGGGTTGGCTCTTCACCAAGCTCACTTCAGAAGAGTGAAAATTTTGGGTTACCGGTCCCAAGCAGTTTTTCCCTTAATAGGGTTTCCACATTAAAAATACATGTGTAAAATGTTTATATGGTTCATTTATTTTATTTTTTGATTTACACATTACTAAAACAAGATTGATCGGTAAACACTAAGTCATTTATTGTATTTCAGTAAAGGTTAGACTACTATTTGGTAAAGCTTAAGAAAAAGGATTAATAGTGAACTTTGAGTAGTAGTTATTTGATAATATTATTTAAAGGCATACATATTGTAGGACTAAAGATAACTAGAGGTTTATATTTGTGGTATAAATTTTTGGGTTGATTTACTGGATTAATTTTTGAGGCCACTGATTCACCCCCCCTCTCAGTTATTCTAACACCAATTGGTTGACAAGTGTAGCCAATTCCATTTCTAGATCTTCCTTCTTTGTCTTAATCTTTGCACTGAAGTTGGTCAGAATAAATTTTCTATTAAAGATTTGTCCAATCTCAAGTAATGAATCCTTGAGTATCTTACCTAGTTCATAAAGTGAAACTTTCTCAAGTGCAATATTCTACATATCTTTAACATTTCCTCTTCCATGTCATGATCTATACTGGTAATTGCATCAACTAATATTTTAATTTGATCAATCGTAGATGCTTCTTCATCAAGATCTACATCATGTACTAGACCAGAAAGTATAAAAATGATTTTTCTCCATATTTTGTTTTGTACTTATTCTTATTAATTATGTTCTTCTCAGCCTTTTCCGCCAACTTCCTTGAAAATATTAATTGTTCCTTTGTCTTCAAATTATTAAAATATTTCTTCAGAATTTCAATTTCTATATCATCTTCTTCCTCTTCTTCTTCATTTTCTTCTTCTTTATCTTCTTCTATTCTCTTCCTCTTCTTCTTCATTTTCTTCTTCTTTATCTTCTTCTTCTCACTGGTATCCTCTGTGTTAGTTTGTGATTCACCAGGGGTTTTAACCTTTGGTGTCTCAACTCCATCTTTGTTTATTTTCTCATCAATACCAGTATTACTTGTTTCTTTGTTTGTCTCTGAGTTCTATTCTTGATATTTCAATTTATCATCTTGTTTTTCTTAAGTAGCTTCACCTTGTTCTGTATCATTTTCTAGTTTTGATGTGTCCTTTTGATGTTCAATGGTCTTAGTTACCTCTTTTGTTTCTTTAATCTTATCTATCTCATTGACCTTGTTTTCTTCTGTATCAACTATATCATCATTTATCTCAACTAGGTTTACATCAAGTGGAGAGTCAAGTGGAATAGCTTCAGCTTCATCTCCAACCATAGGAGAGATGTGATTTTTAGTGATATCCTCAATCATAACATCATCAATAGAATCTTTTTTTAGGTCTATATGATTAACCATACTTGGAATGATACCTAACACATCTCCTATTAACTCTTTCACAGTAAAAGTATCATCCACTTGAGATGTATCTGAAGTATCTGTTACCTGTGGTTGATCCATGTTGAATATCCTTTTTCCATATCACCACTATCTCTTATTCAACTTATTTCTCCTTCCCGTCTTGTATTTTAGTAGTCCTATGACCGATACTAAATCTAACTTTATATTTTTCAAGTGCCTCATCTACTTATTTTATTTTCAAATGTCTCATTGTATAGAGAAGTGTCCTTTCTCTTATCTACTTTTTAGTCTCAACTGCAGACTCCCATCTGACATTAACTAATTCATATAGTTCATCAACAATATGATTTTTTATTTGACTTGGTGTTCTGATGAACTTGTGAAAATGAAATACAATAGCATATGCAATAGTCTTCTTGTCTTCATCAGATAACTTAGAGAATTTAATGTTACTGATATTACCTATCACTCCATGTTATTTTATTGCATTTGCAACTTCTATTACACTCTTATGAATGTTGATTTTTGTCTTTCTAGACTTCCCCATGTTGGTGATTTCCTTCTCTAAATCGGTTTTCTCACTATCTACTTTTGTCTTCTTCTTCTTTCTAGGAGAGACTTGACTGTCCTCCAATTTTCCTTTTTACATATGTCCTTGTCTTGAGAGGTTGAGATGCCTCAGGTGGCATAGGGTCATAATATTTAACTCCATCACTCTTCTCCATACCAGACTCTTCTACCGATGGTAATTCTGGGGTATTACCTTGAGTTTCAGCTTGCTTCCTTTTCATCTTAGCATAAGCATCTGTATTGCTCTTCTATTTTTCACTTGGGGATCTTCTACCTTCACTAGTAAATTTTTTTTATTCCAACTGTCTAATGATCTTCTTTTCTTTTCTCTCAATTCTAGGCTTTTTGAGTTGCAAGGTGATTATTTCATAAGCCTCCTCAAAATTACTTTACCTCTCTGCTTATTTTTTAATTGGTAGCTTTAAAAAAGTTTCAATGTTCAGGGTTAACAAATGTTCATCTATCTCATATCCCATCTCAGGTATCCATGAAATCCTGGGATCTACCGCTTGTATCTTGCAAGTGTTAGTATCAACTAGAAAACAAATAGTATCTCTATACTTCTCCACAATGTGTGGAGGTATCCTATACCTCTTATGCATTATGACCTGAAAGTCCTTAAAATATCCCCATATAAGATTGTTAAGGTTATCACCCATTTCAACTATTTATTCATTAATTTGGTATTAATCTGGTCTATCTATTTTCCAAGTTACCTCTCCTTTACCTGGAAAAAATATTTTGAACATAGAAGAACATACATACCAAAAGTGATCCAAACTTTAGTGATTTCTTCCTATCTATTTGAATCCTCTTCAATTTTTCCAAAATATATGATCTCACCATCTCAACTAGGTCATGTCTAGTTCCTTCCTTTACTATCTACTAAGTGGAATAAATATCTCCACATGACACACTATTCAACTAACTCGATTGGTAGACCTTGTAACCAACAATCATCACTGCAAATCGAACCTCTTGATCTTCAATGTCATCTATTGTCATCGCTCTGTGATATTTCTTGGAATTTATAAGTTTTCCAATACTCTTTGTGGATATTTTCATTAGGGTGTAGGGTTCCCTGTTAGCTGAGAAACATGTTATCAGATGAATCAACACTTTGGTAATCTTGATCGATTTCTCAAGCCATATGGATTTATCATGAAAATGAATCAAGATAGATCGAATTCATTCCTCCTTGAAAATATCTAGTAATTCCAAAATGTGTGTTAAACCCTTCATTTGAAGATGTTTGAACTTGTCTTTAAGTTCACCATTGTTCCACATCTCTATGTACTCCTTCTGTATTTTCTCAATACCTAACTCAACAATATTGTCATGACTAAACATTCTTATGTCTTTAATCAACATAGCACAAGGTGAAATAAGGGATAGGGAAATAATTTTGTCAAATTCCATTGCCTTGAATGGGTGTAACTTATGTTCTGTGATGTAGAGTGGTAGGTTGATTATGATTCAACAATGTTGCAAAGGAAGAATAAAATTATAAGGGAAATACAAGTTTCCCAACTCTCAAAGTAGACCTAAGACACCAAAGGCTTCAAGGGTCTCAAAATCCAAACAAGACTTTACCCTATTCCAACAATGGTTTCAAACACTTTTTTATGTCTACTAAAAAGTAATTCAAAAGGTTATTTGGGTCAGAAACCCCACCCAACACTCTCACCTTGAAACACACATAATAGGCCTAGGCTCCTTGTAGCCGAACAATGACCTAAAATGACACTTTTCTCACAAATTATCCAAAACAATTCTAGAAAAAGTTAGGTTTCTAGATACCCATTATCCTTGTACAAAACATATCAAAATATTTCAAGTTTTTACTTTCCACCAACTATCTTAAAAACTAATTGTACTCAGTTTTCAAGAGGGCTAAAAGCATACCTTAAAAAAGGAACTATGCTCCAAACACACCCAATGACTATGAAACCTTGGAAAATCTTGGTAAATGATCCAAACCAACAAATATCCAACCAATTTGGCCCCTTGACCCTTGCAAGCATAAAATTCCCAAATTGCACTAAAAAATCCCTACAAACTAGGGTTTGAGAAATGTCATGTTTCCCAATAGTTTCTTCAACCACTGAATGTTGTTACACCATCACCTTGGTATACTATAACAACTTCATGAATAAAACAGGGTCCTACAATAAATGAATCCTCTACTGCTACTCCCTAGCCACCAAATTCAATGCATTTTCATGCCCTCAATAACTCCAAATTGCTCAAATGGATGATCATCTACATTATCTCACTCAATCCTGCATTATTAGGCATATATACATATAATACATTTCTATTTTCCATCCCCAAGTAGCAATTAGAACAGAAAGGGGATGGTCACATCATTTTTCTTAAGAAAAACAATGTGAAATTGATTGTCTACAACACTATGGCTATATGATTGAAATTTCATAGTGGAAATCCTCAAATATGGATCAAAACAACTTTAGAAACGTCCATTAATGCATTTCAATGATAAATCAATGAAGGAAATACAATAATAAACTTAAAATATGCAAGAAAAATATGAATTTTATTGCATTTCTATGTACAATTCATACAATTCTTCACCAGTCCATACCATGTCCTCTCCAAACATTCATGGAGGTTTATAGGATAGTTTCTAACTTCCACAACTAATCACCAATGTTTGGGATTTAAAACATGTTTAAAACTCCTAATTGCAACTTCCCACCAAAACACAACTAGCCATTAATATTCAAATATTTGAATTATTAACTTGTGTTTTATTGTTTAAAACTTACTTATACTTCATGGATTAAATTTATAATTTCTTCTATGAACTAATTTACCCAACTAATCAACTTAGACCCCTCTTGGAACTATTAGCCACCCTTACATGAATTTTGATCAAATTAACCGTTACATATTTTGACGTAATTACATCAAAATGGCACTAATGGCCAAAATTACATCATTAAGGGACCTTATAGGTCTTAATAAACTTAATTTAACCTCGCATCATCAAATGACCGCAAAGTGTGATTTCTTGCTATGGCACCCCTGTACCATACTCCCCAAGTTCAAATCTTTCCAAGTCCTTGTGGAAACAACCCTGCAAAAAATTGATTAGAGAAAATTCCAGGCCTTCATCTTGACCTTAAGAAAATATAGGTCCTCCTTGAACCATTTTATCCTTCCTTCTTCCACCTTCATCCTAAATTTGGGCTTGGCATCTCTTTCACATGTGAACACTTCTTTTTGTTGTTGTTGCTTCTTGCTCACCACTATGCCAACCTGTACCTCTTATTAAACTTGCACTATATCCATGTTTGGAGAAAAATTCATCACTTTTTGAGCCTCCTCTTGGCCCACCTCTTGAATCTCAGTTTCTTTCTTTAAGGCTTATCCTTCTTTTGCCTCCAAAGTACCTCCATGACTCTGCCACTCCTCCATGATGGCTACAAATACTTCCCATAAATCAGGTTCCTCTCTTGTATCTATTGCTACCTATTCCATATTCTATTTTCCTTGGCACACCAACCCATTCTTAGCCTCCCCTTGTGAGACCAAATCAGATTTCACAATATGAACCACTTCCTTATGACATTCTCCTTTGCATCCTAAACTTCACTCACGGCTACATCATAAGCCTCCATACTTTCTGACACATACAAAGGACATTCCATTGTCCCAACCAAAATCTCTTTTACATTCTCAAGACCTTCAAGACTTGACTCTTTGGTATTCTCACTAGAATCTTCTTCCTCACCATCATTTCCAACCTCTTGCACCTTTTTGGCAATAGGTTCTTTATCTTCCTCTTCAACATCTTTGCTTTCTCTAGGAGTACGGCAATTGCCTTCAACCTCCTCTCATTTTCCTATAATACTCTTACCATTCCTCTTGTATCTTCTAGCATCTTCCTTTCCTCTTCTCTTTTTCTTCTCTTTGCTTCATCTCTTTTCCTCTCATCATCCAAGTATTCATTTAACAACTTGCCAAATTCTCTTTCACTTCTTTTCATGCCCATCTCTTCTCACCAATCTAGGATTCTTCTGATGTAGGGTCACCACTTTGGAACACTCTTAGAGGATGGTTAAACTCCAAGCATCAACAAAGGACTCTAAATCTTCCAAACCCCAAACCTTTCTCTTGCTTTGATACCACTTGATGTAGAGTGGTAAGGTTGTTATGATTCAATTGCAAAGCAAGAATTGACTTATAAGGAAAATACAAGGTTCCCAACTCTCCAAGTAGACCTAAGACACCAAAGGCTTCAAGGGTTTCAAAATCCAAAAAAGAATTTACCCAATGCCAAAAATGGTTCCAAATACTTTTTTAGGTCTATTACAAAGGAATTAAAAAGGTTATTTGGGTCAACAACCCCACCTAACACTCTCACCTTGAAACACACCTAATATGCCAAGGCTCCTTGTAGCCCAACAACAACCTAAAATGAAACTTTGCTCACAAATTATCCCAACAAATTCTAGAAAAAATTAGGCTTCTAGATACCTATTATCCTTGTACAAAACATATCAAAAGCTTTCAAGTTGTTACTTTGGACAAACTGTCCTAAAAATTGACTGTACTCACTTTTCAAGAGAGCTAAAAGCGTACCTTAATAAAGGAACTATGTTTCAAACACACCCAATGACTATGAAACCTTGGAAAGTCTTGGGAAATGACCGCAAACAAACAAATATCCAACCAATTTGGCCCCTTGACCCCTGCAAGCATAAAAGCCCCAACTTGCACTCAAAAACCCTACAAACTAGGGTTTGAGCAATGTCACTCTTCCCAATTATTTCTTCAAATACTGAATGTTGTTACACCATCACCTTGGTGTCCTCTAACAACTTCATGAAGAAAATAGGGTCCTCCAATAGATGAATCCTCTATTGCTACTCCATAGCCACAAAAATTCAATGCATTTTCCTTCCCTCAAGCAGTCCAACTTGCCCAAATGGATGATCATCTACATTATCTTTCTCAATCCTACATTATTAGTCATATATACATATGATACATGTAAATTTTCCATCCCCAATTCACAGTTAGAATAGAAAGGGGGTGGTTACATCATTTTTCTTAAGAAAAACAATGTAAAATTTATTGTCTTCAACACTATGACTATATGATTGAAAGTTTAGAGTGGAAAATCCTCAAAGATGGATCAAAAAAACTTTAGAAATGCCCCTTAATACATTGGAATGATAAATCAATGGAGGAAATACAATAAAAAAACTCAAAATATGCAAGAAACTTATGAATTTTATTGCATTTATGTGTAGAGTCCATACAATCCTTCACCAGTCCGTACCATGTCCTCTCCAAAAATTCATGGATGTTTATAGGATAGTTTCTAACTTCAAAAACTGATCACAAGTGGTTGGGATTTATTACAACATGTTTAAAACTCCTAATTGCAACTTCCCACCAAAACACAACTAGTCATTAATATTTAAATATTTGAATTATTAACTTGTGTTTTATTGTTTAAAACTTATTCAAACTTCAAGGATTCAATTCATAATTTATTTTAGGACCTAATTGAACCAAATAATCAACTTAGACCCCTCTTGGCACTATTGGCCACCCTTACATCAATTTTGGTCCTAAGTCCTTTATCAGGACTTCTAGGACTTATTACATTTTGATCAAATTTACCATTACATATTTTGACCTAATTACATCAAAATGACACTAATGGAAAAAATTACATCATTAAGGGACCTTATAGGTCTTAAATAACTTCATTTAACCTTGGATCATAAAATGACCCCAAAATGTTCTTTCTTTCCATGGTGCCCCTACACCATTTTGGTTCTACGTCCTTTGTTATCTCAATCAATTTAATTGTAGAAATCCTTGATGCCATAGTGATTCATAAAATTCCTCCTTTGTAGCTCAAACACACCAAATTCCTTCACACTTGAACACCACTCTGCTAAATATCTCAGTTAGGGATTTCAAATTTATAGTTGAAATCTATGAAATTAATTAGCTCAAATAGATCTCTCAATCGATCACAATATGAAATATCACTCTGCTCCTGTAAACGCTCTTCAAAATGCAAGGTGAATAATGAATATGTTTTCCTATAATTTATTTTCCCAAAAAGTTGTCCAATAGCTAGTTGGTACAAAATGATAAATGGATTTCATGGATATGACTACCGATTACAACTTCCACTAGTTAATGCCAAATGTAGTTGTTACCCAAAATTTCCCATTACATGTGAATTATGGCTACAAGTAGAGGAAAATGTGGCTCCCACAAGGGTAGATCCTAGCTTCTAGGATTCTGCATGTGTTTCTAGGTCTTGACCTTTCTCTCTGTGTGTTGCTAGCCTCTATTTTATCCTTGATTCATGAATAACAAGCCTAAGTGCAAAACCCTAAGAAAATTTGATAAAACCCTAGTTGTCCCTTGCCATGTTCTATTTTCTCATTACCTTTTCCAGGTGACTTAATTTTGTTTTTAGTCATGTGTGCATTAAACTTCTCTGCTTTTCTCTTAGTCACGCAAGGGAAAAGGAATATTCTATTTTACTTCACGACTTTGATTTTGCCTTAGTCACGTGATATCAAAGGAGAAAGGAATATTCTCTCAAGTGTTTCAAAATTCAGCGTTGATCTTTGGATCATGTTGTGATATTGCGGCCTGCATTTAGTCGATCAACAAAACCTAAAGTTAAGAAATGGTTTGGATATATCGTGACTCGGTGTAATTTCTAACTATGAAGATGTAATCTGAGTTTGAGTCAAGATTGGTTAGGATCCTTTCAGTCACAAAGTCTCATAAGATAACCATGGTTAGACAAAAGGTGTGGAGATTGTGAGACTTCTCAGTTGCCAAGTCACCAGATATACTTAGGTTAAAGCTCAAGTTAAGGTAAGGTTTACACGGATATTTTTTACCGTTGATCCAGACCTGTTCAGATCTTGTGCTCATTGCTTAATCTTGTAAAGAAATATAATATTATTCCAAGGATATGAGATTGAATGCTAGACGTTGATTTGCATTCTTATCTTTCGGTCTGCATTGGTTCGCTAGATAAAAGTGTGTCAGAGAAAAGTTTTAAGAGATTCTCCACAAGCCATTGATTATGCCGAGATCATATGGTTGTCACCAAGTCTCTAAAGAAATTCTAAACATCATCAAAGTGAACATGATTTCACGTGAAACATCGATGCAAAGATGATTTTGCGGTGTTTGCTAAGTCTCATAAAGGAATCATGGTTAAGAATAATGATAAGAGATTATGAGACTGCTTAGTCGCTAAGTCTCTAAATGAACCCAGGGTAAGAGATAAAGTAAGGTAAAGCTCAAGGTTTGCAGGTAATTGATTCATTGGCGTTGATCATATCTTAATCTCATGATGGTCGCTTAGTCTCTTAATAAAAGGGAATATTCTCCTATGGTCTTGAGATTAAACGCAGATCGCCCGATCTTAATCCAATCTTGTGGTAGTCGTTCAATCTCAAGACAAACTTAGATTTAAAGTAATGATTCAACAACTCAGCGACATGAAGGATTCAGTAATCCAAGAGTTAAAGATGAGTTAGGAATCAGAACTAGAGATGAAGATCAATGACTATGTTTTAAATGAGAGATCAAATATTTTCTTTGCCGTTGATACAAGTACCCACACCACCTATGACCATTAACATTTAAATATTCAAATATTCAAAAGATTTGATTCTTAGAGTCTATGACGGTGGTGTAATTTTTCAAGAGGCAGATAGAATCATGGGTTGAGCCGACTTCTTAGGATCACATTTATGATGATGGGAAAGATATTCAAGTCTATATCTGATCGACTCAGATATTTCTATAATGTATTGATGAGAAAAATTGACAGTCTTAGGGTTTCTAAATCATTTATGCAATTATATTATAACCCTAATTTATAAGAATTGGATTGACTCCTAAGCCTGCGTACTGGAGGAGAATGTATATAAGTTTTTTGAGAGCTTTTAGAGCTCAGAGTTTTCCAACTGGTGTAAGATTTTTTATGGCATCTTCTCTGCCCTCAGGTTTTCACCTTTTTGTAATCTTTCATTGATTTCTATATTCTTGAAGAGCTTTCTGAGACATCTTCTCTATCCTCAAGCTTTCCCTCTTTTGTACTTCTCTTACTGAATGTAATTCAGTGCTCTTATTAGAGAAATATTAGAGTACCTGAGCCTTCCTTTCTTTCAACATCTTTGTGTACTACTGTGTGTGATTTGATTTAGATAACCTTGTGGATTTTGTTCATCCTTGGTTATTTTGTCTGACTCCTGTGCCTATTTGTTGAAGTGAATGTCTGTTCATAGGTCACAGTCTATGTTTATTTCCTTGGGAAAGCTATTGTTTGTGGAATATTTTTTATCTCTTGAATGGCCTCTTTCCATTTTCGACCTCTCTGTGAAATACTTATGCAAGCCTATTCATAAATTTTGTGTTCTATTAGATCTAAGAATCTTCATGCTAGTTTGGCCATTATATTATGATTCAAGTTACCTTTGGTGCATCACCTATTAGGATAATTTTCTTTCTATTCATTTCCCTTTCAAGCATTCCTTCTACCCCTTTTCCCTTCCAAGTTTACTTTCATGTTTAACAATAGATTAGGTGATTATCCAAGAGGAACCAGCATAGAACCCAGATGCTTCACTTCAATTTAGCAAAGGTCCCACAACCTAGAAGTGATTCCCATGTTATACTAGATTATCAAGACTACAAGAGCTTGAATAGGGTGCAAAATTTAGTGTATAACAGTTCTGGCATGCCTGCTGGGACAATAAAACAAGTTTATGTTTAAGCTATGCTATCTATGATATGCGAATTGTATAGTAACTGACCTCAAGAGGTTTTCTTCAAAGCATATCTGGAAGCTCCATTGGTGTAAAGAACATAAGATCCAGTCCTGTTCAAAGTTTATGAGAAAATTTGAGACAAGAAGCTCAAAGCCTTGTGAGTTCCTGTAGCTGCCCCTGACAAGAAATTACTGTAGATCATCTCAGAGAGAATCCCCTACAAGGAGGGTATAGTCTACACCACCCACATCAAAAAGGATACCCTTGCCTCTCCATTCACGAAGGAGAGGAATATATCTGACTAGAGAGCTAAAAGAAGATTCAACTTCACTCCCTGGCCCAAGTAAAACTCATACAATAGTTGTTCAGCAAGTTACAATTCCCACAATGGTGAGACAATTTTCCTGTGTGCCCTTCAATCAAGGGAGTCCATTAAAATTTGCTCAGCATCATGACATTCCCTTATCAGCACTCAAAATTCTACCTAATTTCATAGGTGAAGGACAGACAATAGCTTGTGAACACATAAGAGATGTGGCCACTATTTGTAGTGTGCATCATATTACAGAAGAAGATGTTGCTACCAAGATACTTGCAGCCTCTTTCAAAGGTAAGGCCTTATAATGTTTTATAACTCTAGCAGTTGGTTCAATTGATTCATGGGATAGACTAGGAGAATCATTAAGTAAATATTTTGAGGATAAATCAGATTACTTATCTCTAGTTCAGGAACTAACAACCATAAAGAGAGCTCCTCAAGAAAAAATGACAGACATTAATAATAGACTCCTCAAGACATGGAATAGAATTCCCATTTCAGTGAGACCTTCAGCTGACCATGCCTTCCTATACTTCTTAAGAAGTTTCAACAACAATATCTCTATCATGATTCAATCCATGGGAGGAACCTCATTGCCTCAGGCTTTTGACATTGCACTCAGGGCCAAAAATTGTTTAATCCAAGAAGGAATGATAGTCCCAAGGTCACCCATGCCTATATTTCCCAACATCTAGCCAAACATGCCTTTGAGAATTCCTCCATATACTCCTATACCCACTGTAGTAGCACGATAGGTCAACACTAGCTATGAAGAATCTAAATTAGGCCCTTCCCAAGAGCTACTTGAATTAAGGAACAATCAACAAGAAATGAAGAAATTGTTGTAGACAATGAGAAATGAGTTGACTAGCATAAAGAAGTAGAACCAAGGGAATAGACCACCCTTTCAACCATAGAATCAAAGTCCCAACCAACAACATTAGAATTAGGAACAATCCTATCAGGAGAATAGGCCACCATATTAGGGGAGTTATCAAGGTCAAAGGCAAAACTTTAATCAAAGGTCATTTCAACCTTATAATCCCACACCTCTTAACTTTGCAAATCCAAAAAGAGATATAATTCCAAGTCAGAATAATCTGGTCTCAGACAATGAATGGTGTTTTCCTTGCAATCTACCCTATAATTAGGCGACATGCTCAAATGGGTGGATGAACCAAGCACTGATGGTCCAGAATTCCTCACAAACTCAATCAGAGGCCTCTTCTAGTTGATCAGCTCCTCAACAAGAAGCACAACTAGATGAAACTTCTCTTTTCAATTGGGAGAAACAATATTTCAATGGGGCAAGTAGTGAATCCCCAATTACTACCAACACTTGGTCTAAAAGGAGAGCCCAAGATATGGAACGAGTAGAAAATGGAGCAAAAGCTACTACATCTGCAGAGACATCACAATATTCTTCTCCTACTATATTAAAAAAGGCTCCTACCATTCAAATCAAAGAGAGTCAAAATCCCAAGGAGTTTGAGCCTATCATAGCAAAGGTACACCAAAGAGTACACACGGCAGTGCCCTTCAACATTGTAGACAATATGAAAAAAATGAATATCCCTATGTTTATGTGGGAATTCTTGGCTATTCCAAGATAACCTAAAATCTTAAAAAAGGCTATGGGTGAGGTGACAATTCCTCAAAAACCCACAAGTAAAGTTTCTAAGCCAATGTTGGTCAACACTGATCAAAAGAAGGATACTTCAAGAAGCAACTCCAAGGAAGATGCCATACAAGGTAGGAATCTGAAACCACCTCCCTTTTATGTATCCTTAATTATTGGCAAATATTTAGTACATAATTGTATGGTAGATAGTGGGGCTACTAGCTCTGTCATGCCCCAAAAAGAGGCTGACCAATTGGGACTTAAATATGAACCCTTTTAAAAGAAGGTGACCCAACTTGATTGTTCCTCAGTGAACATAGTAGGTGTAGCCAGGGATACCATCTTAATCCTTCATGCAAGTCCCAATTCCTCCATCCTACTTGATATATATATCATAGACCTCCCTCCCTTATTTTCCACTATCTTTCATCTGACTGGTCTCACATTCTTTTCTATACTAGATATGGAACCAAGGTTACCATCAATTCTAAATCATTGGCAGCACACCATATAGAACCCTATGTGTTCAATGTACTCAATGCAAGTTTCATTGTACTTGATAGTAATGACTTCCCAGTCATCAGAGAAACAAACACCAAGATAGAAAATATCCCAAATATCTATCTAGATGAATTGGAATTAGAAAGAGATTTAGAAGCCCAAGTCAATGTTATTTGGGATATTGGTTTGGGGAATTACTTGATACAAGAAGATTGTCTCACGTAACTAATCCTTAAGAAAGTTATCAATTAAGCATCAAAGGATGATAGAAATAAATTTTGGGAGCTATTCTTTGATGGTGCTAGAATCAGACATGGATTTGGTGGTGGTTATATGCTGGTCTCTCCAGAAAGGGAAAAATATTATGCAGCATTTAGGTTTAGCTTCTCTTGCACTAGCAACACTACTGAATATGAGATTCTAGTGAATAGATTGGAATGGGCTAGAAGGAGAGGGATCAAAGCCCTAAAAGTTTATGGTGACAGAAAACTAGTACTCAGCCAAGTAAGATAGATAAGTGCAACCAAGAATGATACAATTAAAGTGTACAAGCATCGAGTATGGGATGGAATTGAAGATTTTCAAGCTTTCAACATTGTTGCAATCCCTAGAAAATTAAATCAAAATGCAAATAGATTAGTTGTTGTTGGGTCCCAGTATGACATTCCAAATAGAATTTCAAAGGAAAGGGATCAACAGCACATTAAAGTAATTGTCGAGCCTTCTATCCCTGAAAATAATGTTAATTGGCAAGTTTTTGACAATGATGAGCAAATTCTGCAGTTCCTCTTTGAAGAGGATGTCTTTTCAAAGAACAATCAAGATAGATTGATGTAGAACTATGGTGACCAAGTGGTACAACTTAGATCAATTAATATTCCTAAAGGTCTTGTCACCCTGGAATCTATCTTCAATAGAGATGAAAAAACACAAAAGAATAAAGTTGTTCTAATAGTTCAACAAGAAAATTGCACTATATTAAGGCTTGAGCCAGGTAAGAGCTTAAAGTTTGAAAAAGTTAATACTAATTTAGAGAAATAGGATTATGCCCAATTATTTCAATAATTTAGTGATATATTTTCCTGGCAGTATAAAGACCTAAGGTTTCAACTCAACACTTTCTCAGCACACTATTGAATTGGAGCCAAATGCCAAACCAGTAAGGTAGAAACAAAGGCTTGTCAATCCTAAGCTTGAACTTCTCATGCACAGAGAGGTGCTCAAATTAATTGAAAGTGGAATCATTTACCCCATCAAGCATACTAGTTGGGTTTCCAAGATTGTTCCTGTCAGGAAGAAGAACAGAGAATTAAGACTATTTGTTGACTTTAGGGATCTAAACAGGGCCTCCCTCAAAGATCGTCATTCATTTCCATCTATGGAACATATTCTACAATGTGTCTCTGGATCATAACACTTCTCACTATTGGATGGCTATTCAGGATATAATCAAATCCTGGTTCATGAAGAAGATCAATATAAGACTGCGTTTACGACCAAATGGGGAACCATGGCTTATCAAAAAATGCCTTTTAGTTTGTCTAATGCAGGTGTTACTTTTCAAAAGGAAATAGATATGGCCTTTAATAGCCTCATGTACAATTTTGTGCTGGTCTATTTAGATTATATAACTATTTATTATAAATATGTAGCATAACACATAAAACACCTGAGGAAAATATTTGAAAGGTTTAGAGAGTTTGGAATCTCTCTTAATCCCAAGAAATGTGTGTTTCTAGTCCATGAAGGAAAATTGTTGGGATATATTATGTCCAAAAAAGTAGTTACAGTTGACCCTGAGACGTTTGCAACTATTCTTGAATTACCCCTACCACCCCACAAGAAAAGCCTTTAATTTTTCATAGGAAAGATTAACTTTGTCAGGTGTTTCTTGCCCAATATTGCAGATTTCCTAAAGCCTTTGACAACTATGTTAAAGAAGAATTCAATCTTCAACTGGAGAAAACAAGGGAAAGATAATTTCCAAGCCTTCAAAGAAGCTCTGACAGAGGCTCCTTCCTTGTTGAACCCTAATTTTAGTAATGATTTCATCCTTTATGCTTATGGAGGTTCTGATGTTATATCTACAATATTGACTCGAGAAAACTCTAAAGGATTGGAGCAACCTATTGCTTTCTTCAGCAAAGGTTTAGAAGAATATGAGAAAAGATATTCTTTTGTGGAGAAACATGTACTTGTTGTGGTGAAAATATTTAAAAGGTTCAGATATATAATATCTCACAACAAGGTACAATTAAGAGTCACTCATCCGAGTGTCAAAGAGTTCTTGATTTCTAAGGACCTGAATGAGAAAAGAGTTGGTTGGATCACTAGGGTAATGGAATACGACATTGATATACAAATTACCAAGCTAGTCAAAGTAAGAGGTCTTTGTGAGCATTTGACAGAGGATGAGAATTCAATAAATTCAAAGAAAATGGATGTATCCTTAGTTATGCATTCAATAGAAGAACATGCCAAGGCATCAGGTTGGTTGCCTAACATGGTTCATTTCTTGAAAATAAGAAAATGTCCTGGAGATTTGGATTCAACCAAGAGAATGTATTAGAGATTGCAATCTATCCCCTTTGTGCAGATTGATGAGATCCTCTTCAGAAAGGATCATAATGGTGTCCTTTTGAGATGCATAGATTTAAATCAGGTGGAAATTTTCCTAAAAGAGTTTCATGATGGACCTTCTAGAGGTCATTTTTCTCCTAGGACCACTACCTTTAAGATCACAAGGGCTAGGTACTATTGGCCATCTATCTTCAAAGATAGTTATGATCAAGTGAGGAAATGCATAAAGTGTGCCATGTTTGCAGGAAAAGAGAGACTTGTAGCTTTGCCCCTTCAACCAATCAAAATAAAGAAACCTTTCATGAAGTGGGGCATTTATTTCATAGGCCTAATTAATCCTCCATCTAATGTAGGACACAAATGGATAATAACTACAACAAATTATTTCACTAGATGGACAAAGGTTATTGCACTAAAGAGGCTAATGAGAGTGATGTTCAGAGCTTTTCTGATGACATCATTTATAGATTTGGCACTCCAGATTCAATCATATCAGATAATGCACTTGCATTCATAGGTCTATAAGTGACTGAATGGGCAGTCAAGAATGGTATTTATCTGAATACTAGTTCCAACTATTACTCTTGGGGTAATTCCCTAGCAGAGTCTACAAATAAGAATTTGATTAGGATTATCAAAAAGACTTTGCAAGAAAATCAATGAGACTGACACTCCAAGCTCAAGTCTACTTTGTGGCTTTATAGAATAACCCCAAAGAAAATAATTGGGAATTCTTCATACATGTTGGTGTGTGGAAAGGAAGCTAGATTATATATTTCAACATAACTAACCACATTTGACCTTGCCATCCAACTTGTTCTCTTTGAAGAGGAAGATCATTTTCAGGTAAGGTATGCTCAACTCATGGAGCTAGAAGAAATTGGAAATAAGTAAATGCAAACCATGGAGTTTCAACAAATGCAAATTAAAAGGAACTTTGACAAGAGGGCTAGAGCTAAAAGCTTCAATATTGGGGATATAGTCCTGACGTGGGATTCATACAAATCAAGGCCTGGTAGATATTCAAAGTTTGATTCCTTTTGGGGTGGACCATTTGTAATTATAGTGTGCAAGGAACATAATGCATTCCAACTATCAACTCTTGAAGGAAATGCCTTGCTAATATCATTCAATGGTTTTCATCTCAAGCCCTATTTTGAGGTTTGCCCAGCTCTGTAAATAAGTTTTCCTTCTTTTCTTTCTTTTTAGGTTTAGTGTTTCCTGCTTTCCCCCAAGTGCTCGTGCACAGTTATTTGTCCCTCTTCCTCATTTCAATCCATTTCCTTTCCTAGAAACATTTTGTATGCTCAAAGTGATGACTCCATACCCAATGAACGTCAAAGGTCACTAGTTTTTCATGTCTTGTAGGCTGACATCCAGCAAAAATTGCTAAGAATGTTACCCAAAATTTCCCATTACATGTGAATTCTAGCTAAAAGTGGAGGAAAATGTGGCTCCCATGAGGGCAGATCCTAGCTTGTATGATTTTTCATGTGTTTCTAAGTCTTGACCTTGCTCTCTCTATGTTGCTAGCCTCTATTTTATCCTTGATTCATGAAGAACAGGCCTAAGTGAAAAACCCTAAGAAAATTTGATAAAACCCTAGTTATCCCTTGCCATTTTCTATTTTCTCATTACCTTTTATAGGTGACTTAAGTTTCTTTTTAGTCATGTATGCATTAAACTTCTCTACTTTTATTTTAGTCGCGCAAGGGAAAAGGAATATTCTATTTTACTTCACGACTTTGATTTTTCCTTAGTCACATGATCTCAAAGGAGAAAGGAATATTCTCTCAAGAGTTTCAAGATTTAGTTCTAATCATTGGATCATTGTCTGATCTTGCAGCCTACGTTTAGTCGATCAACGAAACCTGAAGTAAAGAAATGGTTTGGAGATATCGTGACTCAGTGTAATTTCCAACTATGCAGATGTAACCTAAGTTCAATTCAAGATTGGTTAGGATCCTTTCACTCACAAAGTATCATAAGATAACCATGGTTATACAAAAGGTGTGGAGATTGTGAGACTTCTCAGTTGCCAAGTCGCCAGATATACTCAGGTTAAAGTTCAAGTTAAGTTAAGGTTTTCACAGATATTTTCTTGGTCATTGATCCACATTCAGATCTTGTGATTTTCAATTAGTCTTGTAAAGAAACAAAATATTCTCTCAAGGATATGAGATTAAACCCTAGATGTCAATTTTTATTCATATCTTGTGGTCTGCGTTGGGTTGCTAGATAAAAGTGTGTCAGAGAAAAGTGTTTCGAGGTTCTCTGCCAGCCATTTATTATGCCAAGATCCTGTGGTTGTCGCCAATTCTCTAAAGAAATTCAAAACATTAGAAAAGTGAATGCTATTTCATGCAAACCATGGATGCAAAGATGATCTTGCGATGGTTTCTAAGTCTCGTAAAAGAATCATGGTTAAGCAGAATGATAAGAGATTGTGAGACTGCTCAGTCTCTAAGTCTCTAAATGAATCTAGGGTAAGAGATAAAGTAAGGTAAAGCTCAGGTTTTGTAGGTAATCGATTCATTATCATTGATCATATCTTAAACTCACAGTGGTCTCTTAGTCTCTTAAAGAAAGAGAATATTCTCCTATGGTCTTGAGATTAAACATGGATCGCTCGATCTTAATCCAATCTTGTGGTAGTTGTGCAATCTTGAGACAAACTCAGATTTAATTGAATGATTCCGCGACTCAGTGACATGAAGGATTCAATAATATAGGGGTTAAAGATGAGTTAGGAATCAGACTTAGAGATGAAGATCGAAAACTATGTTTTAAACAAGAGATAAAATATTTTCTTGGCCGTTGATACAAGTACCTGTACCACCTGTGACCGTTAACATTTAAATATTCAAATATTCAAAAGATCTGATTCTCAGAGTCTATAGCGGTGGTGCAATTTTTCAAGATGTAGATAGAAGGATGGGTCGAACCAACTTCTCAGGATCACATTTATGACAATGGGAAAGATATTCAAGTTTGTAACTGATCGACTCGGATATTTCTACAATGCATTGATGAGCATAATTGACAGTCTTAGGGTTTCCAAATTGTTTATGCAAATCTATTGTAACCCTAATTTCTAAGAATTGGATTGACTCCTAAGCCTGCATGCTGGAGGAGCATGTATATATGTTTTTTGAGAGATTTTAGAGCTCAAAATTTTCCAGCTGGTGTAAGATTTTCTGTGGCATCTTCTCTACCCTTAGGTTTTCACCTTGTTGTAATCTTTCATTGATTTCCAGATTCTTGAAGATCTTTCTGAGACATCTTCTCTGTCCTTAAGCTTTCCCTCTTTTGTACTTCTCTTACTGAATGTAATACAGTGCTCTTATTAGAGAAATCTTAGAGTTCCTGATCCTTCCTTTCTTTTAGCATCTTTGTGTACTACTGTGTGTGATCTAATTTAGATAACCTTGTGGATTTTGTTCATCCCTATTTATTTTTTCTCACTCTTGAGCCCATTTTCTGAAGTGAATGTCTGCTCGCAGGTCACAGTGTGTGTCTATTTCCTTGGGAAAGCTATTGTTTGTGGAATCTTTCCTTCCCTTGAATATCCTCTTTCCATTTCAAACCTCTTTGTGAAATACTTATGCAAGCCTATTCAGAAATATTGTATTCTATTAGATCTAAGAATCTTCATGCTAGTTTGGTCAAGTTACCTTCAGTGCATCACCTAGTAGGATAATTTTATTTCTAGTCATTTCCATTTCAATCATTCCTTCTATCCCTTTTCCCTTCCAAGTTTACTTTCATGTTTAAGAGAAGATTAGGTGATTATCCAAGAGGAACAAGCCAAGAACCTAGAGGCTTCACTTCAAGTTAGCAAAGGTCCCACAACCTAGAAGTGATTCCCATGTTATACTAGATTATCAAGACTATGAGAGCTTGAATAGGGTGCAAAATTAAGTGTATAATAGTAGCATTAATACATAAATTTTTACAAATGATAAAATAAGTGATTTATAACAACTCATCTCTATGTAATTCATCAAAATTAACATCAATTCATCTCACTATGAAAATGAATATTACCACATCTCATTATAAGGCACCAATTAGATATAACAATGAAATTCAGTCCATAAGAAAAATTTACTTTCTTAGTTTGATGATGAATCCCCTGAGCCATAGGATGGAGGGTTACCTATAGATGCATTGGCATCTTATTTACTTTATTCCTTCTTCACTCATACCTTTTTATCTCATTCCTCACTTCTTCAACATTAACAACCTTTTTACCTTTCTCATCTTTATTGCTTGGTGACCAATTCCTATATCTACAATCTCTTGCTAGATGTCCAATCTTGTAACAATAAAAATATGTCATACCTATTGTGCTCTCGGGTCTAACATTACCTCTAGGATTTCTTAATCTAAAATTCATAGCCATGTGTCCATAGTTTCCATAAACAGTGCATGTGACATTCATCTTACCTTCTCTTCTTCGAACACTCATTGGTTTGTTAGGTATCCTATATCTAAAATGTTCTTTCTTGTGTCCATTTTTTTTTTATGTATAATAGTAGCCATTAAAAATCCTTTCAAATGATCTACTACTGGTCCTTGATCTGCACTCATAAACTTAATAACCATACTTATTGCAATTGTAACAATAACCATCAAACAAGTAGTTTTTGTAACATTCACTTGCTAGATTCTACATATGTTAGAAGTGAGTCTAGGATTTCCACAATTGTAATGAGTGGGTTTAGTAGGTTTCTTACCTTGTGGAATGGTATAAACCTTCCAAATCGTTGGTTTTTGTTTAGCACCAGACTTTGATTATTCTCCTTTTTCAAATTTTTTGTCACCGGTATATCCTAGACCAGAGGTATCTCTAGGTTGCCTTTAATTCTTCAATTTCTCATAGATCTTGTGCATTATTTTTTCATATTTGTTAATTTTTCAATTTTCTCTCTCTCAATCTTCAAGTCTTCTTTAGTTGATCTTTCTCTTGTCTCAATGTTTCATTTTCAGCACACATTTGTAAGTTTTTATCACCAGTGTCACTTAATTGTTCATTCAGTGCATGGCTCTCATGTGTCAATCTTTGAAGTATAATGTATTTTTCTCTAATCAGTTCTTTAGCATTCTTCTTTACACTTTTAGCAGTTCTTTTTGCATCTTCAGCAGCTCTCATGCCTTAAAGCACTTCACACATCCTTAAAGGTTAACTTTCTTGTTCTCTTTTCATCTTGGTTTCTTCTTCAGTCAGGATTTTATTCTTTTCCATAAAATCTTCTATTTATGCCCCATCTTCTTTAGACTTAACACTTTGTTCAGATAATTCATCAATGTTGTCTAGACTATCTTTTAGTTTTTTAGACAATTCTTTCATTTTTTGCAATGAAGCCTTAAGCTTGTTCTTCAACTCCTCAATCATCTCATTGTATACCTAAAAATGTATTTCATACCTATAGATTTCCATCTCCTTAGATCTACTCCCCAAGTTGTCAAACTTTTCATGTAGAGAGTTTGTGTTCTAATACCAATTGTTGGAAATAATAGGTACTAAGAGGGGGATGAATCAGGACTAATAAAATTTTCAGACTTTTACATATACCCTTAAGTAGTAGCAAAAGAAACTTCCAAACTATGAAGTATATAACATTAAGTGTATATAACAGTAAGTGTAAAGTAAAAGTGCAATGAAAAAAATTACAATACATCCAAACATATAACACTCATATTTTTATCTTTGAAACCCTTGGTTTGAGGGAAAAACCATGGCGGGGATGACACTCACAATCTTCTCACTATAGTATAAAAGAGTGCTTTATTAGGAGCTTACAATATATCACTTTCTTGGTGGCTCACCCTATTAGGAGTGACTAATACCTTGTTAGAAGTATCTAAAGTCATATTACAAACTACCTTGTTATAGGATTTAATCCCACTTTTATAGTGTTCACCCTATTAAGGGATTACAATAAAGTCTTGTGAGAGACTACCCAGTTAATGGATTTAACTTATTGAAACTATTAGGAATATAAAAATAAAAGTTGACATTTGATATGCACTCCTAAATGCTAATCATATCCTTGATGTTTTTTTCTTGTTCTGAACCTGATCCTGAATCTTCTCTAAAATTTTCTTTGGAATCGTTGTCCAAGATCTTACTTTTCATCAACACTTCAACTGCGTTCTTCACCTCTATTTCTCTATAACATAACTATGTTTCTCTATAACATAACTCTGTCAGCAGCTATCATCTTATATCCTTACACCTTTGATTGTAAACCTAATTAGGGTTTCTTTATCCTTCTAAAATATCTTTTTTAATCATAACTAACTCATCACAACATTAAAATCTTACCGTGACATTTATAGCACACTTCAAGTTTTTGTCTCCAATGTAAAATATTCCTATAATATTATTGGTTCTAATATACCTTGAATTCATACATAAATCTAGGAACAACTATCAAATAATTGACTTATTCAACTCTTTAAACAATGTACTACATTTTTCATGCTGTCCAAATTCATTGAATTGTGCACCATCATAACCTCTTAAGCCAATTGAACAAAATTGTTCAATAAAATTTGGTTTTACATGTTCACTGAACTAACCATTTGGTGGTATCTTAATTTATTCCTTTACCAATGTGACCTAAGTAGAACAGTCAAAAATCTTAGTTACATATTGTCTTTGTACCTTCTAATGTAATGATAGGAAACTTTTCTTCCTTAACCGATTTGTCCTTCACCTGTTCTCATGTTCACTAGTTACCTTTCTGACTTGACTTCTCATCACCAATTATATATATTTTATACTAGTTGGTATACATTTATTTATTTAAACAAAAACTTTCTTACCTAAGTAGTCATTTTCCATAAATGACAACCATACTCCATAAAATCATCATCAATGTCATCAATCAGCATTTTGATAAGTCTAGCATCAGGTGAAAAAGTTTTGTCTTTGAGTTGCAATGTGTTTTTTCTTTGAGTGCTTTGATACAAATTGTTAATGCAGGTCTAGTTACTAAGAGGGGAGGGGTGAATTAGTAATCCACAAATTCACCTAATTTAACTTCTTTAAACTCTATGCACCAAAACATTCAATATCATCTAACATAAGTAAAAATTTTGATGAATACATCCATAGGTAATAAACCACACAATGTAAACACCATATTTATCTCATGGAAACACAAATGGGAAAAAAATCATGGTGTGAGATGATACCCAAAAAATCTGTACCCTTGTAGAATACGCCTTGTTAGGAGCTTACCATGTTAAAGGTTTACAAAATGTTGTTAGGTGTTACCCATTTAATGGATTTTCCTTTAGATCTCTTAGGATATTTTCCCTATTATGAGAATCCTTGTTAGAGGAATTAACACAAAAGCTAATGTGTCACCTTGTTAGAGGGTTTACAATAAAGATCTATTAGGATCTACCCTGTTAAGGGATTTCACTATTACGATGATTAGAAAGAAACAAATAAAATTATCTTTGTAATTTTAACTACCTCTACATAATCATATTCTTTTAAGATCTAAAATACATCATCATATTGTATACTCTTCCTTGGATTGATCACACTTGATTCCTTCACTTGCTTTGACACCAAATCCTTCTACAATTCACTATCAACAAATAACTTCTTCTGCAACTTTTCAATATATAGATTTATTTCCACTGACTTACAACAAACCATAGATCTAACATATGAATGATCCAGATAATCTTAGGTAAGATAAAATGTATCTAGACACTCATAAAAAAATTTCCTTTGACCGCATCATCTTACATATAGATTTTACCTTGGTAGTTGAGCCATTTAAAAAACTCATTTTACCAAAAGAAACTTCTTGAAGAATCTACCTCAAATGCAAACCTCGATCAATGTGATGTTAAGTCCCACTAATCATAGAACTAACTTACTACTTTATGAAAATCATCACCAATCCTATTTCCACTTCTAATTCCTTCACCAATCTAAAAATCTTGATAGCATGTTCAATAACTCTATCTTGTTTACTTTGTCATTCTATTAACACCACTTCCAGTCAATTAAACTAGTAGCACTGGTTAACATTATGACTTTTGCTAGAAAAAAAACTATCTTGACATTTTTTACAATCATATCCTATGACTGCTCCATCAAATACTTTACCAATTTGATATAACAATCAAATCACTTATTGTCTATCACTGACTGTTTTAGTAGTTACCCAGTTTGAGTTCAATCAAACATAACCAACTTAATTATCCATATCAAGAGTTGCGAAGGGAAATTTAAAATAAACACACATTATATAATATTCCATTAGAATAGAAACTTTATAAAAATACAACAAATCATGATTCACTTGCAAAATTAAGTAACATACTGAAAACACTAAGTCAATTAGTTGACATCAATGACAACCAAATAATTGATTCGCCTGTCATAAAATATATATCAATCTTCATCAATGCAACACTTAGCATCACTGCATTACTTATGTTAACAATCTCCCCATTTTTCATTGATGGAAACACTCTTCTTAACTCCATAACACATTATTTGTGTCCTTGGAAACACTCTTATCTTCTCTTCATTTTGACTTCTACAAAATGTTTCCACTTATGTCTTTACCTTTTATTTCCACTTATGTTTGTACTCTGATCATACATCTTCTCACTCTATCATATTAATTCAACATTTTCATATACTCCCTCTTTCATCTTTATCTTTTATTTTCTTCTCTTGCTTGCATACATGTTCTCCTATTTTATCAATGAAATACATATTCTCCCCCTGTAGGAAATACATATTCTCCCCCTTTGATAGTAATGCCAAAGTTGTCACATCATTCATTATTCTCTATGTACATTTGATTTATTCTTTCATTTTATTTCATCATAAATTCATTACAACATCATAATAAAGACTTCTCCCGCATGGATTTTTCCACCACTACATCAATTCATACATACAATTTTCTGATAAACGCATATGAACTGATGCAAGTAGCAGTATCCTCTAATTAACTTTAGATAGGGGAATAACCCATAATATACCTCTAATATATTCAAAGGTATCCTTTTTCAATGACTTGGTGAATATATCAAAAACTTGTTCTTTACTAGACACATAGTCAAGCCTTACCTCCTTCTCTTGTACCTTCTCTCTTATAAAATGATATTTTATTGCAATGTGTATTGTCTTAGAGTGCATCACTGGATTACAATGTGCTTTAGTATTATATATCTCATAAGATAAAGGTTGAAAATTTATATTTGAGATCTATCCACTAGGAATAAATACATTTTCTTATAAATCCTTTGCAAGTATCAGGTCAGACCAGAGAGATTACATTTCCCAATGAGAGGAAAATGTATTACAAAATATAGATCAAGACCCAAATCATAAGGATCTACCTCAAATGAAAGAAACATGAATTTTTATCCCTCAAGTAGGTCATCTAAAAACATGAAAACATTGATAAATGAGCAGTGAAGCTTCATCGATCAGGAAAATCCTTCGTGAGATCAAAAAACACAAACTAGTCATGAAATGTGAAGAATAGTTATGTCCTGCCAAGAATCTAGAGGATCTCATATGTGAAGAAAAAAAATGATATGTGAACCTAGAAGAAGGTTCAACATGATACTATGAACATTTTTTAAGGTGCGCAACTAAAAAAGATCTAAATTGAAGGAACGTTGAAAGAAACTCAGCAATAGAGAAACTGGAAAACTGAAAAACAATATTTTTCGTTGGTGCAAGATTTCCAAGATCCCAAGATGCTCCTGCGTTATACACCTGATATTTTTTGAAAAGTGAGCCTCTCAATTTTATAGGGATAAAGGAAAACCAAGATGGTCAACCTCAGTCTGATAATTCCAAGAAGAATCCTCTACTAGTTGTTTGTTGGATTCACAATGTTGTTTGTTTGATACCTCAAGAGCCCTCAATAGTCTATAAGGCATTATAAAGCAAAATACCCTTAAAACATCAAATCTAACTTCAAATATTTCATGAAGGATTCATAATGATGCAACTAAGTTTTAATACTGGTTTCAACCAATTCCAACTCCTTATGCAACCTCAAATGATCAAATGCTTGAAAATTGCCAACTAGGCCTAATAGCCTCCAACTA
>MU218208.1:5744-18074 GCA_018584345.1 Thuja plicata | reverse complement strand
TGGTGAAAAAGGGATAAGTCAAAAGGTGGTTTGAGATTGTCTGGGATTTTCACCAAGTGCCTATCTACCCTGGGCATGAATTTGGGCATTTCATATTTCTTAATCAAATGTTCTCTCTTGACATAATATGCCTAAATCTTCTTTAAATCAATATATTTGCACAATGCACTAGTGATTCCGAAGACTTCTGCCACTGACCTCTTATCTATGGAAACTAGGGTCTCTTTATTCTTCTTCCTGATTACCCTAGCTACTAGGCAGTAGTTCTTATCAAGTTCCCCAATAAGGCCTATGTCAACATAAACATCAGGCACAATTAATTTTTCCATATTCAAATCCCAAGGATTGCAAATAGGGACTACTTTAATCCTATTATTACAAAAATAGTGGAACAAAGTATTACCAGAATAATTCAGAGTGACCGAGTTTCTACATTGGCACCATCTATCTCTCCATTCATCCCAATTTGCACTTTTTGTATTCAAAGTCCCAGGAAGCAACTCAAAAAATTCTTCCACATACTTTTTTGGTGTGACCTCCTTCTTCTCAGACCCATGCGAAGCAGCGCTAAAAATAGCTTGACTCATTTTTCCTCCTCAAATTGCTATCTCAGACAAACAAGCTCTATTGCTCTTTACAGAAAATCTTAGGATGTAGAAATGAGAGCTGTACAAAATCAAGCTCAATCATTCAGACTTATAGTCATCAAATCGACATCTTGTCCAATTGAACGCCAAATTCTTTCACTTGCAGTATCATGCAATCATCTCTCTATAACTAATGCTGCCATTAATCACACTGTATGATCCCTGCTGGAAAAGAGTACACACCCTTTTTCTTTTTTTCCTTCATAAGCCTGAAATGAGCCACATGTCAATCTATCACCAACTCATTGTACCTTGCTTACATTCAAATTTGTCCTCACAAGTGAGCGACAAGACCTTTCCTTCTATCAGTCGCGCACTCGCACTCTATCTTTGCTTTGGCTTGTATGCTCCACGACTAGGCGATGACCTAACTTGCAACTTCATCATTTTACAATCACGCACTCGCTATCCCCTCATGCTTTATATTTATACTTGAGCGAGTAAGCAACATTACTTTTCTTTTCATCAATCGCGGACTCGCCGCTCAGAACTTTACTTTCATTGGAACTCTGCGAGTGAGTGACATAATCTTTATTACTCAGTCACTTCTTAGTCGCACACTCGCTAACCTCCACTTATCATGCTTTACGCTTGAGCAAGTGAGCAAGTTTTCAAAATAATCATACATTACTTTCTGGTCACGCAGTCACAATGGCTTTCTGATTTGTCTTTATACCTCAGCAGGTGAGCGACGACTATTTTCTTTATGCATTTTTACTTAATCGCTCACTCGCACTGCAAGGTTTTCTAGCTCATAAGCATTAGCGAGTGAGCGATGACCCTTTTTTCTTTTAGTTGTATAATCGCTGCTGAGATTTCCTTATAAATGAATCCTTCACGACTGAGCGAGTACCTTCATCATGTATTAATCGCTCGCTCACTGATCTTTCTTGACTGGTTTTTCTTCATGAGCGACTGAGCGACAACTTTCCATTTTTCTATCAGTCGCGCACCCGCGAGCATGTTTTCACTTGACTTTATACCTGAGCGAGTGAGCGATAGCCCACCCTTTCTTTCATCGTGCACTCACGAGCTTAAAATTTGAGACAACAAATCATTGGCAAGTGAGCGGGAACAAAACTGAAGATTTAGTCGCGCACTTTATAACACTACATATTTACTGTGCGACTGAGCGAAAAGGACCATCTGATAATGAATGCATATTACATCGCGTACTCGTACTCCACAAAATACAATAGATAAGACTTGAGCGAGTGAGCGCTTTCTAAAATATGACTTCATCACGCACTCGTGATTTTGAAAGATACACATAATAACTAAGCCCGAGTGCACGATCAACCTCAACTTATAGAACTCGCTCAGTCGCGGACCAAAAAGTGAAAGATCTAGAACCACCGCGATTGCGCGACACTTAAAAATTCAACTCATCGCTAGCTCACTGAGACTTGTAACAAAGAACTTGATCCCTCGTGAGTGAGTGACCAACAAGACAAAACCAACTCGCTCAGTCGCAGATTGATAACTTGACTTCAAAAATGCATCGCGACTGTGCGATCAACCTCATTAATGACCAAGTCGCTCACTCTTACACTTAAAAGAACACTTTAAAAAGTTAGCGCGGGCGTGCGACTAAAGCTTAGAACATGGCAATTTGAACATTTTACCACAAAATTAACTTTTGACATGCAACCACATGGATTTTGAATCAAAAGACGCGGGAAAATTTTTCCAAAGCATGGGAATTTGAAAAATTTGACGTGTACTGTTAACAGATCCTTCAAATGGTTGTGAAGGGTTGATTATAAAGAATATGGAAAATGATTTGAATGGTCAAAATTGATCCTAGATATTGGAGAATGAATGGTTCAGATCAAAAGGAACTGGAGAAGTAATCAGTAAATGCCACCTCTTCAACTAGGAGAGAAGAGGTGATATTTTAGTTAACTGAGGAGCAACTAGTGAACTCTACCTCTTGAATTTGGAGAGAAGGGGTGATGTTTTAGTTTAACTGAGCAGCAACCTATAAACTCCACCTCTTCAAATTGTAGAGAAGAGATAAAAATTGGTTAACTAAGAAGCAACTAGTAAACTCCACCTCTTCAACTTGGAGAGAAGATGTAATGTTTAGTTAACTGAAAAGTTGATCATGAGTTACCTTTTTGAACTTGAGAAAGGATTTATTTAAATATTTAATTGATTTTTGTAACTAAAGCATTCAAACATGTGATAATTGAATCCTTTTTAGATTTAGAATTGAATTATTGGATGAAATTAATTTAATTAGAAGAATTAATTAATAAGTTTAAATATTTAAATTTAAAATTTAGGAAATTGAATTTAATTGATTAATGAAGATTAATCAATTAAATAAAATTAATTATTTAATTAATTTTGGGGATATGATTAGATGATTTGGGGAATAAATTTAGAAGAAATATATGATTAATTAACGATTAAAAAACCCTTAATTAATAGATGAAAATTAGTGTTTTTAATGTATGGTTACAATTATATCCATTTTAGGGTGTCTACAATATATATTTTTATCTGGAGAGGGCATATATGTGGCCCCCTCATTTTTTATTTGTTGGATTCCTAAATCCTTTCGTGCCCTTGTATATTATTTAGCAGATTCCAAAGGATACAATATTTTTCTTGGGGTAATCCTTTTATAGCCTTATGTATTATTTAGCAGATTCCTAGGGAGACAATTCTTCTATTCGGGAAATCCTTTGGCAGATTTCCCTAGAGACAATGACTTCCTTGGTTATCTTTTTCTCTTTTGATAGGATACCTTTAGAGACATTGATTTTTTTGGGACAATCCTTTTACACTTTTCCCTGTATATTTTTGTACTATATAGTGGATTTACTTTGGAGACAATTGTTTCCTCAAGACAATCCTTTTTTGGTGTATTTCCTTGTAAACAATGCATTGCTTGGTTATACTTAGATGGTTGACTAGCATAACATAAGTTGCTAGTCTATTAATTCTTTCTTTGCATATTTGACCTCTCTTTTGGATTATTAGAACTAGCATAACACAAATTGCTAGACTATTTCCTACTCTTCCTCCTCTTTCTCTCATTGATCACCTAACATAACGTAACTTGCTAGCCCGCGATATCCATGGTTTATGTTGGTTCCCAAATCAACATATTGGAAAGTTGTAAGAGTATTCCAAACTCTATGTTCAAACCTTCCAATGGACTTGGCCAACGAACAAGAATAACCAAATTATGGTTAAACTTCCCCTACACTTCATGTTCTGCAGGACGTAGGTGAGTACACCTATTCATCAAACTGATCTTCGAGCTGAGGTTTTTTTATAGCAGAATGTATTTCTTAACTATATTCTACTTCTAGTTTCTACTTCAAAATGACATATATTTGAAATAAACTAATTTGCTACCAATTGCTTTATTTTTCTAACTTTTCTGATTCTTCTTCTTTTATTTCTACTTCTCTGTTACTATCTTGATTTCAGATTTACTTTTATCCATCTTTTTAATGCTATTTTTTATTCTTTGATTCTTTCTTCTATTTATCTTCTACTTCTTCTACAGTGATATGAATTTGTTTTGAATGAAATTATGTATGATAAACCAATGCCTTCTTCCCTAGTGGGCTATAGAATCACTCTCTTCCAAACCATATGTATAACTCTTTGAGATAATTTTAAATTCCTCCCCGTGGATGGATTTGTCAGATATCTAACCCTTTGTTATGCCCTGCATACCCGTCCCTACATTTTGTAGGCAAAATGTTGGGTCCCCCTTCTTTTTTTTTTCTTTTGGCTCTTGCCTTGTTTTCCTTTGTTCTCTTTGTTTGTTCTCCGAGCTTTGCTTCCGCGAGGGCTATTTTTCTTTTGCTTTTGTCTTCTTGCGTCTCCGGGACCCGGTCTCGAAGTTTGTTTGTTCTTTCTAGAGCCAAATTCTGGACTCCAGGATTCTCCACCGTGATGTCTTCTTTTGCGAGAAGGTATGGTTGTATGGAATCCTAGGGCCCGGAGTCTGGAGGTTTTTCTTATTTCAGAGTTGTCAGGAAGAGTGCAAACTATTTTTTTACCCTAGGGGTATAAGTAGAAGTTACCTGTCATTTTTACAGTTACCGTGATTAAAACACTTAGAGCATAGAGAAAATTTTTTAAGGCGATTAAACTATGAATTGCTCCTTGTGTTTAGTGGCTAATTAAATATTGATTTGTGGTGCATGCTCATGATTACTCAGAGGTGAACGTCATTGCAGAGCACTCCTCATGTTCATCTTCCCTACTTTTCTTCGTGCTTCTAGGTAGGCTTTCAATTTGTCCTCTGGTTTTCTATTTTCTGGTTCTTGCTAGTTTCTTTTGCTTCATTTTCATTTGTTTTTTTGTTTCCGCCTGTTTTGTCTTGCTTTTGGGTTGCCTCCCGTTGGTGGGTTGGCTCTGCCAGAAGGTTGTCCACCCTCTGTGCAGTTGTAATCTAGTGTACATATTTTATATTATGGTTGGGTAGTTTTGAGCATAGTGTAAATACTCTGTAAATATTGTATATATGTCTCGGCCCTTTGTATTTTAAGTGTATATGTCTCATGTATATCCTTCCATTTAGTCAAGCTCATCGCGCTCCATCATGTTTTGAACCATTTTGGCAAGCTCGTCGAGATAGAGTCACCACGGTTCAAACTTGGCACCTCACTGAGTCGACCCATGGCAACTTTCTCTCTCCTCTAATGTATCACCTTAATGGCATGATTAATTTCCCACAAGTGGGAATTCAAACCCCATCCCATCTGGCATTTAATTTCCCCTGCTCTAGCCCACTTGTTGCCATTAATGCCATTACACCACCTGTCACGTGGCCACATGATGTCCCATGTCAGCCAAGTATGACTTCCTACTCGTCACATCGATAACGGCTAGTTATTCCAGACTCCAGGTGTCGAGGCCCCTGGGTTCTCTTACCATCTTTGTCACTTGGTCCAGTACCCCAGAGCCCCCGAGTGTTTATCAGAATCCAATTCATGTGTCTTAATACCCCAATATTTTTTATGTGTGCTAATGTTGTTAGGATAGGTGATGGATTGTGATGATTTCCCCGGAATCCACAAAATTATTATTATTATATCATTTATTAATGATTCTCCGAACTGGCAGGTTGCAGATAGTTGGTCAGAATGTCTGAAGTGATCAGTCCTCCTGATAGCCCATAGCTTCCTACTACCTCCACTTGGGCGGCCACAAAAACCAAGGCCAAAAAGATGGTGGTTAAATTGCCACTGACCTCCAAATACCTGAAGGAGGGCGTTCTCATGGGATCCAAGGTGGATTCCAAAGTACAAGAAATAACAGACACAGAGCCGAGAATCTGAATGGAAATGCAGAGCTTGATTCAAGCCATATATAGACTGAAGGTTGGTGGAGATAGTATGGCCACTCACTTGGCCACCTCCAGCATTATAAAGGCTGTAAACTCTCCTTGTTTGGTGCAATCACTGGAATTGATACTTCAACTGGAAACACTATACAATGAACCTACTCAAACTATTATGCTCGCCGATCCCTGACCATTACAATATCCAACAACATTTTCCACTCTGGATGCAGCAACTTTTGCCTCAAGGTTGGGGATTCCACAGTTCAAGGGTTCCGTTGTCATCAACTGGGCCAAGTCATTACAGGAGTTTGAGGAAGCTTCTCTCGTCTCCCCACAATATCTCAACACTCAATGGGTTAAGTCCCCAAAGAGGGACCATAAAAAAATTAAGTTGGAAATTCCCTGTGGGGATTTCAAAGAGCCCATTCAGGCAGGCATTATATTTCTATGCAGGATCTTCAGATTTCCCCATGCCTGGGATTTCTCGGTGTGGATGTACTACTTTATTTACTGCATCACCACCCGCAACCAGACTTTTAATTGGGCAGCTATCATAGCCAATCATGTGGACACGCAGCTGAAGGGTGTCATCCAGAGTTCCAAGTTCTATATGACATTGTACGTGTTGTGGGAACTGGCCCAATAGAGATTGACTTTTCCAGGTTTATGAACAGTGGGTGAACTTGGGAACGGGCCGGGCCAGTTAACACCATGGGACCATTACCCCCAAGTCTAATGGGAACTAAGTTTCCAGAATTTTTGCAGGGTAAATGACGCTTTCATTTACCAGAATATTCTAACACTTACTCGAGACTCTGGGTACCGGTTATTGCAGGAGGTGATGAACCTAGTCAGTACTTACGACCATTATTTTATTCAATTCCAGCAACACACATACATTTGGGTGACCAGCTTCTTTGAGAAACCCTATCTTCTTCCCTGATATTGCGGGGATAGAATCATTCTTTTGGAGTTTTGTCGGTAGATCTTAGAACTGCACGCCTTCTTCACATTGAAGAAGGTCACTAATGTTCCATTCCCAGTTTCTTGTGGGAATTATGCGTGCAGCCTCGCCACAACAAAGGAGGCAGATAGTGAGTTGAAAAGCCTGGGACTGGTGGAATTCCACCACACCAAGAAAAATTATGATCCTTTATCCAAGATTTCCTTGGAACTTCCTAGGGCATCCCCGCCACATAAGGAAGACATTGAAGATTCTTGGGTGGACTGTCAGGACAGTTTTGATCTTCGGGCCCGCCAACATTCGCGGATGTCCAAGGGACTTATGAAGGTGCTCTACCTTCAGGGTTTCCCGAAGGGTTTTTCAGATGACAAACCGCTAGAGGACCCAGCATATAAAGGGAAAGGATTAGATAAGTTGGACCTCCCTTTGGTGGATTGGGCCACCTTAAAGGATTTGACAATCGAGGGAGTATACCGCCCTATTTTGGAGTCTAGTCAGTTATTTTGCTTGGGTGTGTCCCAGGAGCACCCGGAAGGGGACAATTGTTTGAAGGACCGCTTCAACCCCTGCTGTCGCCGTCGGACCCAGCACAAGCAAGGGGAAGGAAAAAGAAGACACCCTAGCTAAGGCTCCTCTCCAGGGCCCAACCCCCATAATGGTGCAGCTACAGAAACAAATGGAGTCGACAAGGCTAACAAGCTAGCAGATAAGCGCACAAGTGTCCTCCGACCTCCTCATAATTCCACTTGCATCTGCTCACTCGGTGGGATCCCCGTCCATTGGCCGCAATGATGAGAAGATAGACTTTCATTGAGGTGGGTTCTACAAGTATTTTAGATACCAGGGTCCCATTAATTAGGAAGAAGAAGTAGAGGGTGACTCCTACTCCCAGCGCAATCACTAGCCCCGGTATGCCAAACGTGCCTCCGGTCGATGTCAGTTTAGACTCTCCCAAACTTGAAAATATTTTTTATTCCTCTCCTCCACACTAGGAGTTTGATGATGTCTTCAAAGCAGATGAACTCATGAACCTCCATGAGGATGTAGATCACGCGGCGGAGGAGATCGCCGCCCAATAAAAAGATGATATCCCCGCAGAAGAAGAGGTATCGAAACAAGAAGATGTTGCAGAGAAGGAAGTTTGGGAAGAGGCACAAATGGAACCTAGGTGGGAGAAAACACCAGTCCAAGAGACTGAGGATACGCAAAGGAAAAGTGCAGATGAGCAGTCGATGGTTGGGGAAACTGGACCCATGGGAACAATTGTATCCCCAATTATCACGCTTCAAATGCCTTTAGTTACTCAGGGTGACCAGTTGCCCCAGAGTATGTTCAACGAGGTGGTAAAGGTAGAAACATTGTTAAATTTTGGCCAGAGACCTCATCCACTTCCATAAGATGTTCCAATGGAAGAGGATGTGCCGACAGATGAAACTGATGGGGCTGAAGAACGACAACAGCAGAAGATCAGGGAAATCCCCAAAGACATAAACATTGAAGTAACTAATGCTGAGAAAAGTAGGGAAATCCCCAAAAATATAGGTGATGCCAATGCTTGTGGAGAAGAAACCCCAGATATCACAAAAGAAAATGCCAACATGGCGATGAATACTGAGGCCTCTAGAGAGCGAGAAAAAGAATAGGAACAATACAAAGGACAAGAACTTGATGACACTGTACATTCCAGGAATGCACCTTCAGACTCCGAAGAGAATCAAAATAGTCAAGTCTTAACAGCAAAGCCGCCCTAGCTGCCCCAATGGCTGGAAGAATCAAGAAAGAGGAAGGCCCCAGCAGTAGCGATAGGTGTTCCACTCTCCTTGGCCGAGGTGATGACCCAAAGTGCAGAGGCCAAGAAGCCCAAGAACGCACGGATAGTCCATACCCTCCGGACTGGTCCAACAGGACGCACAGTTGCAAAAATTGCAACACCTCCTCCAGATGCAGATGCAGCGGCCATAAGGCCCAAAGATTATACTGTTATAGAAGTGGCACTAGGGAGAAGAGATAAGTAGGGTGAATTGGACCTGCTAAGAGAGGCCACCAAAGTAGTAGAGGCTCGATACATCAAACGAGGCCAGAAGTTGAAGGAGGAAAGAGAAAATAATGCAAGTATCCTCGCACTTCTGGTAGAAATTACACAGCTTCTAGCCGAGATCCACCTAGAAACTTCTGCCTCCAGATTGTCTCTTACACAGGGCTACATGGATTCTCTCTAGGCCATGAAGAAGAAGGCGCAAGCTGTGGACGGGTGGGTCACCGAGCAGATAGCCACCATAAGACAATTTCTAGTAGTGTCCCTCCCATATCTTTACCAGATCAACATTCTCCTCAGTCAGGCGAATGGCTCTGCTATTGTATGGGAGCAAGATTTGGAGAAGTATGAAAATGGAAGGCCAAGTTGGAGGAAGTTTTCAACATGGGAGAAGAAGCCATCATAGAGGTGGGAATTTTGGGAGATGAATCATATGTTTCTCTCTGGGCCTAGTACTCTAGACTTGGCCTCAAAAGTGAGGTGTGCAAGGAACTGGTTAAGGCCTTAAAAGAGAAGGTGACCGCGACCCGATATCTAATGGGCCTATTCCAGGCATTTGTGGTCTGGGTATCGCAATTCGATCCTTTCACCACCGAGACATGCACCCTGGAGAACTACGTTCTTAGAAAATTTGATGAACAAATGGAATCCCTATATCCAGTTGTCGAAGATTTTGACTAGGGCAGGTTATCAAGATTATCTAAGATGATGATCCAGGCATATGATTTCGTGAAGATGGTAGATGAATTCTGGAATGGGGCTGGAGAAATCGAGGAAAGATTGGAGGTTGTTTGTGGCCGGTGGGATAGAATCAGGGGCATAGATGAAGAAGGCATAAGCCAAGTATTAGAAGCATTCAAAAATAGTAAGGGGCCATAAGGTTCTCTGGAGTCTAGAGATTTTTATTGGCCAGGCAGATTTTGTGTTCATTATTCTTTGAGCGTAAGCTCCCGGATCCCAGAGTTCCAGATCTACAATTTTGTATTCTTTTGGTGACCCACATCCAGGTTCCCCAGAGCCGACCAGTCACCATCAAGTAGTTAATAAGGATGTTAGGAATTGGGTGATTCTAGCAAGGCACGTCGGCTCAACAAGAAGGTTCTGATAGGTGGTCTTCCCAAGGCACCGCTCCAACTTAACACCTGGCGCATCAGAGAAAATGAGCCACTTTTCCATTGATGAGGCATGTAGCCTTAATCCCTTGAGGATCATATTTCTTCTGTTCTCCCTCTGGCTCTCTTCTCGAGACCGATTCTTCCATACCTCCTTTCTTGTCTTATTCTTTTGACATGTCAGACCTTTGTACTTCTCGAGGTTATTGTAGCGTGGTGCAGGTAGTACTGGCCACCATAAATTGTATTTTATTGGTTGAGTGTAAAGGTAATTTAGGTTAATTTTAGGGCAAATCTGTGCATAAATAACAAGTCTGACCTCATTCCAAGGGTTAGAAAAATTGATGATTTTGCAGTCCCTAGCTATAGTATTTTCAGTTCTCATTTCTAGTAGTTATAGAGCTCAATGCTCCTGAGTCTTTAGAAGCTTTCAGTAGATAGATGCTCTCTTGGAGTTGTTGATGTACTCACCAGTGATGTTGGAACACCATTAATGAAGAAAGAAGGATTTTGGCAATGTTATTCTTGGTCTCTTGATCTCTGACTTATTACTTTTCATGTTGTATGTTTCTTATGTCCCTTCATCTAATGTATTAAGTAGATTAACGACCTTCTTTTCCCCTCACTATTGAATATGTATGAACTGATGGTTGTGCGCGCATTCAGTATTTCAGTGTAGCATGTTAGAGCTTGGTTGATGTTTTGAATGTATTTGCATGACTATAGATAAATGAAATATTTCTAACCTCGGTATATCTTTTGAATTTTATTTGGTAACTAATGAATGCTTGCAGGAAACCTCACTTACCTAAATCCCCAGAGAAAATGAGCCGAGATAACCAGCTATCCCCCTAAACAAAATAGTCACAATGCCCAACTTAGCTCCCGCACCGTCGAGACCCAACTCTCATGTGCTTGAAGGCCCAAAGGATCTCATTTCTTCAGAAAACCTTTATAGGCAAAGTTGGCTAGTACCTCGATACCCAGTGACAACTTACCTCTGTTGGTGGACCCAGTCACAAACCCCCGTCAACAAAAACTGGTGCTAGGAGGGCATGAGCTTGTCCCCTTCTGAGGATTTAGACTTTACACCACTTGAGGGTTCCCCAAGCCATATTTTTAGGAAACAGACCTTTAGAGGGATTGGATCATTTTCACCAGCCCAATTTGAAAGAATCCTTAGATCAGCCCCCAATCCTAGAAGGTTTATTGAACTTGAGCCTCCCACTCGAAAGAAGCAGACTCTGAAAGCCAAGCCAACTAACATTTTCTGGGGATCTACTACATCTCAGAATACCCAAGTCTCCTAGACAACATCGAGGATTAACACTTAGCCTCAGCAAAATCCAACACCCCCGATGGCTGCTTACTTTGGCAACACGGGGTCCCCGATGGGAACTTTTTCGGGTGCAACCAACGATTTCCCTACGCACCCAGAAAAGATTTGCCTCAGATATGAGCACTTAGGCTCACGAACCGCAAAAGAGCATCTATAGGCATACAAAGATGCCATGAACCGACATCGGATCCAACATCAAGACGTTGTGACCTAGATGTTCCCTCTATCCCTGGGATAGAATGAGCTAAACTGGTACCTCAACCTGCTCGCCAACTCCATCAACAGTTGGCAAGACATGGAGGACACCTTCCTGGTGGCCTTTCGTGTACACATGGACCCAGCATGGTCCCACAACCAGTTCATCTCTATCAAGAAGGAACCAAATGAGCCCCTTGCAGCATTCAACCTGTTGGTGCCCAAAAATGCTAAATTGGATTTCCTCTGGACTTTCCAATCCAATTCTTCGAAACCCAAGTGATTTGGCCGAAAAACAAGTCACAACCAAAGCAAGGTTGGAACTTCTGCAATTCTAGCTCTGTAAAACCAAGGCTAGTGGGCCTATACCTTGACTTATCCTTCAAGTTACAAGGCTTTTTATAGCAGATAAGAAACACTTGAACCTTCTCTCTCAAGTATGGCAAGGAACTTGAAATAAATCTAACTGAAAGCAATATATCATGAACTGTAAATTGAAATACTTTAAGTAATTGAAAGACTGTTTAGTAAATGTGTATGTAATTTTAAATGAATAGATAGATAAGATATCTTAAAACTATAAACAATGAACTAAATAACTATAATCCAAATAATGATTAGACCAGTGCCTTATTCTACCATGGGAAATAGAGTCAAGATCATTCCAATATTATGTTCAACCTCAGAGACAGTTTTACAAGAAAACTTATCACTTCAAAGG
>MU218205.1:51349-69900 GCA_018584345.1 Thuja plicata | reverse complement strand
TGGAGAAAATTTACCTCCCATTTCCAAATTCAGTTTGCAAGTCGGCTATGATGAGACAATCACACATCAAATGCAAATATTAATTGTTTAATAATAAAAAAGAAATGCATTTAATCATGGTTGGCCAAATTGGAGGAAGCAAGTGATTTCAAATTTCAAATTTAATTGACTAAGGAAGAGATTGCCCCCCACCTCAAATGGACATGACCTTTCACTCGGGCGCCTATATTGAGGCAACCCAAGACTTCACTTCAACCTCTCCAACTACACAAACAATGTGATCAACCAAGAAAATAAGCAAGGGAGCAAATGAAAAGGCGAAGATCAGAGGTTGAAGTCAAGAATTGGATCAGGTTCATTAGTAAGGGTGGAAATATGGAATAAGCTTTTGCTGCGCATGATCAATCAAAGGTTGATAACTTCGAAAATATTGATTTAAATCTGATAATATCAATACTTGATTGTTGTTAAAAGCATTTACAAGTAAAGTTTTCTTCATCCAAGTATCATACTGAAATCATGTAATTGGAAAGAACAATTTGTATTCTTGTTCTTTTTGTTGTCCATATTTATCATTTCACAAACTTAATGCAATCATTTGTTTTGTTCTGCCAGGCGAAATGGATGATGGCGATGCCCAATAGCAAGGAAGGACTATGGAAAGATCAATTTCAAGACTTCAAGGAAGTACAAAATGGAGAATTCAAGCTTCAACTCATAAGTCATTCATCAAGTCATCAAGAGGGATCAAGCATGGACAAGAGAAAGATTCACACCTCAGGATGGAATTCAAGGAGCAAAATTGTACAAGTAAAAGGAATGAGCCCCTACATCACTTCTAACGATCAAGGTCAAGAAATCAAGATTTCAAGTACAAGCAAGTTTGAGTCAATTCAATGAGAAAATTTCCAAGAGGATGGAGAAAGTTTATGAAGATGAAGCAATTTGGGAATATGAGTCATCATAATCAACTAAGGACTAGATAATGTATCAAGAGATATTTCTTCATCATCAAGGAATTAATCGAGTCTACAAGATAAGCATGTTGAGGTAGCGCCTACTCATCTTCAACCAATCAGAAAATTCCAGTTTCCAACAATTATTTGCATTTTTATTTGAGGAATTTATGATGAACATTATAAATATTACTTTATTGAATATGTGCATCAAGACGATGCAAAAATTAAGGGGGGGAGGATTTCATAACCTCCTTATGTGAACATGTATTTCTATTTTGTTTGTTTGTTATTTTAAACTCGATAAATTTTTAAAAAAATTATAATTATTATTTTAATCATAGTTACAGGACTCTGCGAGTCCCGAGCCGAGTCCGGGCTCCAGAGTTTTTCTAGCTCTGGACTCAGACTCGCCGAGTCCACGGACTCGGTGGACTCGCCGAGTCCCGCCACCATGACTCTGTCGTGGCCAGCATCTTTAAAAGGCAAAAAAAACATTATTTTAATTGGTTTTAATTACTTTTTGAGGTTTATACATTTAGTCTCTAACCTAAAAAGGTCATTCCCTCACTTGCAAACAGAGGAGAGAAAAAAAACTTGAGAGAAGAATATTGGGGTATTAGAAAATAGATTAGCTCTCATATATCAATTGCTGATTGTTTGTGCAAGTTTGTAGCTTGCATTCAGGCAATGAGAGGAGCTAAAAGAAGCATTTGGAGGAGGCCTCTACAAATTTGAGTTGCATTTCCATTTTTTGAGCAATTTTGAAGAGGTAAGTTACATTTTTTGTGTTGCGTTTTGAATTTTTTACATTCATGAATCATATTTTGGTTTCCATTTGTTTAAAACTTTAAACTTTACATTTATTTGTCAGATAGATTTGTTCCATTTTATGTATGATTTTTTTAGTGTAGATGCTTATTTTTTTTCATTTATGATATATTGCAGCAGCAACATAATGTCTCAGTCTCAGCCTGAGGGTAGTTCATCAGCATCTAAACCCAAATTTTACCCAAATGCAGACCCTATTTTCGTAGCAAGGGATAAGGCTTGGAAACATGTCATCCCCGGCCCAAAATAAGTAGTTATATGTTGGCATTGTGGTGTTAAATATAGTGGGGGAGGTACTAACCGATTGAAATACCACCTTGCACATATATAATGTTTGGAGTTCGTCGTTATGGTAGTACGCATGTTGGCCCTTTAGAGGGGCAGTTCAAACCAAATAGTGTGCGACCCAGACAACGTCATCGTGTCTAAAAATGGCCTCCATTCATCGTGTCGAGATTTCTTTCGAACTGCCATTAGACATTCCCCTCAGTTCCACCTTCTTTCCATCTACTTCGAAAGAGAACTCCATTCTCTTCAAACTCTGTGTGTATTCATCCAAAGTCTCCATCCACTGAATGCCCAGTATAACCTCCATGTCATCCAAATCTACCAATAAAAAATTGTCTTTTATTGTGTGGTTCCCCATGGTAATGCTCAGTTGCGGAACCAAACTCTTACACGACAAGAGGTTTCCTCCCGCCACCTTGACTTCAAACCCTTGATGTGCCTCTGTATGCAGATCTCTTCTACTGACCAGTGACGAATTAATAAAGTTGAGTGTGGCCCCACTGTCAAGCATTACCACAACCCACTGTCCCTGGAGCGTACCACGTACGCGGAATACAATACACCTTTGGGTGCCAGCCAGTGTCGCAATTGTACCTCCCCTACAAACCAGTGTGGCAATTCTCTGCATGGTTAGAATCTTGTTGTCCGTCCCCTTCGACTTCGGGTTCTTCTTGGTCTTCTTCTCCTTCAGACTTCACCTCAATGTAGTGGATCCTTCCTTTTCCCAGACATCGCTGCCTTGGTTCCCACGGCTCCTTACAATTGAAGTAGAGTTTCCTTCTTCTCAAATCCTGTCTAATAGCCTCATCCAACAATGGCTTCTTTTGTGGGGGTTTATTGTCTCTTTCCTTCAGAGCAAGTGGTGGCTTGGGGTGTGAATAATTCCTAGAGGAAGAGGAAGAAGTTGCCATATCGCGTGCCTTTTTTATTGCTTCTGTGAGTGTGCTGGGGTTGAATCCTTTTACCCAACCTCTGAGAGTTTCCATCAGTCCATCCACGAACAACACAATCAAGCGCCTTTCTAAGATATATGTCACTAGCACAGATAGCCTCTGGAATTCAACAATGTAGTGGTCAACTAACCCAGACTGCTTTAGCAGAGCGAGCTCCTTGAAATTAAGTTTTGCATCTTTTCCGTCGAAGCGGTCTATTAACCTCTCCGTGAACTCGGTGTATGACGTTATTTGATCATGACCAAGGGTTTCCATACCATGATGCCACTATTCGTGCGCGATCCCCTCCAGGTGGAGGGCTGCAAACTTCATTGCCTCCTCCTCCGACATCGGGTTAAGCTGAAAGTATGTGTCTATCTTCTATACCCATGCTTGCGCAGTTGTTGATCCGGTTCCCTCAAAAGATGATAGATTTACCTTGCCTATCTTTCGTTGAAGACCATCATTGTAATAGCTGCGACCACTGCCTCTTGAGTATTTCATTCGCAGTTCAACGTAATCTCTGAAGGACAGGTCACCCTTGAGATTCGCGTTCCTCCAATCCTGCATTAGTTGATCCTGCATTTCCGCGAATGTGGGCTCTAGTTCCCTTCGAGATGCTTCAATTAATTTCTGCAAAGTCTCTTCCATAAGTCGTCGTTCTTGCCCTCTGATCATGGTATCATTGAGTTGAGCCTGACTTCTGGTTAACTCCCTCAATAATTCCATAACTGCAGCAGTCGGATCCTGTGGCTCCCCCATTGTGTCCAGGGAATGGTACCTCCTTCTGGCGTATACGTGAAACTCTTTCTGCATTCACTACCCGACAGGCTGGAGAGATCACTAGCTCTGATACCACTGTAATGTTCCCCACTCCGAGAGTAGCTTAAGAGAGAGAATGTATCGAAGTACATGTCGTACTGAAGGTATTGTAGCAAGAGTGACTGTACTGTAGAGTGACAAGTCGTACAATAGAGGAAAATCTAGCAAATATGACGACCAAATGGTGCAGGATGTATTGTATGCAAGTTGCACGGTAGACATGCCGCACAGTGGGGAGGTTGTACGATAGGGAGGTCGTACAGTAGGAATTCGTACGGTGATGGTTGTATTTGATGCAGGTTGCACAGCAGATAGTTCGTACGGCAAGGAGGTCGTACGGTAGGTTGTGGGCAGGTCGTACGGTAGGTAGACCATACAGTAGGGAGGTTGTACAGTAGGTGTTGGACGGTATGTAGGATGTACGTTGTGTTTCCTTACTTTGTTGGTGGTAGGACATCAGAAAGGTAACACAATGATGTAAATGCAAGAGAGTGATAGCACCAAATAGTCTAAGCAAGCGACACAATAGAAATAGATTGAAGAACGATAATACTCCAGATCACAGATCTCGATCACAAAGCAGAGCAGAATAGAGTGGGGAGTTATTCCCACCGAAACTACAAATACCAAATAGAGAGGGTTTTTCACCTCCGAAATGGCACACAACAGAATCCCAACGACAATTCGCAATTACAAATAAAATATCCAAAACTCAACATGAGAAATACATCCTTCACGCCTATCATAAATACCCGTCGGACAAACTCCTGAGGTGCACAAATAAAGCCAACACAGCAACACTAACACCTACGCTAAAATAAAAGATGGGCCCGAGATAAGCTAAATCAATCGGAGCCCAAATACAATTAATATTTATTTAATGACGGGGATATTACATATTTAGTTTAAGTTATTTCCTTTAGAAATTCGCATTCATACTTATGTGATCTATGYAAACTTGTGTATGTGTGCAAAGTAGCTTCTATTTATCTCAATTATTGTGTATTTCATGTTAATTGACTAAATGATGCATGAAAAAATATTTAAATCCTTAAAAATATTTGAATTTCTTGGGCTTTTCGATTTGCCGAGTCCAGACGCCGAGTCCGAGTCTGATCCCGAACCCAGCTTGCCGAGTCTGAGGAAAGTCCGAGTCTTGTAACTATGATTTTAATAACAATATTATTTATTCTAAGAAAGTAGCAAAGTAAATTAAGATAATCAAAACATGAAAACGTGATTGTAAAGAACCAAAACTCAAGCTAGGCAATAAAACCTATTAAGATATTTGTAGTACTTCCCACACGTATTTGTATCTAAACTCCACTTGCAGCACCAAGCCTGACACATTGTGAGGAAGAATGGGACCTGAGCGACATTCAAATGGAACCACAACCTATTTCATTAATTCATTGAGCTTCATCATTAGAAGAAGAATGACCTACACATTTCACCAAACATCGGGTGTTGAGACACTTTTTGGCCAACACAGATCATTTGTAAAAGTTGGACTAGTTATTTTAGCATAACTACATCATGTTTCAAGTTAGCAACTAGTTACCCAGTCAATAAGTTAGCTAAATTAGAAGACACTCAATAAGTTAGTTTGAGCTAGGAGTTTGAGTCTTATATTGAGTTTGGTTTCAATGTAAGCTTGTGGCCTATCATCGAATCTACAAATTGCATGTAACAAGAAAATAAGCAGTATATAACCATTTTGTTGCGTGAAGCAATGAAAATTTCTTTTTGTTCATAATAATTCCACTGTGGTAACTCTCGGCTATAGGGTTGGATAGTCCCGCTCTTGGACCCTCCATTTGTGCCTACACCAAGAGATATTATAGAGAGTTTGAGTCCTTTGGGAGAAGAAACACTTTGGGAGATCCTAGGGTGAATAGATCGTCAACCTGAAGAAGCCTGCAAGTGTTTGTCAACAGAGTGTTGACAGTGAGGTGGTTGCAACCTTCTAATTTGATTGCTCACCTGAGGCACTGCACTAAATTTGAAGGAAGAGACAAATCCAGGAAAAGTTCTCTTGGAAGGGCCTTAAGAATGACGTTCTACAGTATGTGAGGGAATGCTCCACCTATCAGCAGAACAAATCCGAGAACACCTTACCTGCAGGACTGCTTCAACCATTGCCCATCCCTAGCCAGAAGTAAGATAGCATCTCCATGGATATCATTTCCGGGCTTCCCAAAGTGCAAGTTAAAGATTGCATCTTTGTCATGGTTGATCGGTTGACAAAATATGCCCATTTCTTTGCCATCTCCACTGGATGTCAGGTAGCTAAAGTAGCCGAGTTGTTATTCTGTGAGGTATTCTACTTGAACAGTCTTCCGCGGAACATAGTAAGTCACAAGGATAGTCGCTTTCTCAACACTTTCTGGATGGAGTTATTTCGGTTGGTAGGGACAAAGTTGTCACCAAGCACGAGCTACCACCCGCAGACGGATGGACAAACGGAGATTGTAAACAAATGTCTGGAGAATTATATCAAGAACTATGTTTCAGCACAGCAGAAGGCATGGGTCCGTTGGTTACTGTTATCAAAATTTCACTACCCTAGCAATTTTGCTACAAAAGGTACATTTCCAATCAATTAACTTCATTTATTGATTTTCAAACAGCAAGATAGAATACATGGTGGAATTCTGAAAAAAAGCATTTCATTTTAATTCAACAATGATAAATTACATTTTTTTAGTTCATTCATTTGCAAATATGAATACATGCTTTGAAAAACAAATAAAATGTCTCACACAAGCCGTGAGTGTAACTTGCTATCTTTCATATGCATTCAAAGCATGAACAAATAGAATATGTAAAGAAGTAAGGTTAGAGGTAACCAGTCATTGCCTTTTTGCTTTAACTGGTTATGTGTCCCTTGATGACGCTCGTTGTCCAACTCCTAGCTTCCCAAGCTCCTGAATAAACTTTCTAAATCTTGCATGAGAGAGAGAATAGTGGTATTAGATACCAAAGGGTCTAAGCAATGATTGAATATCTATAACTAATTACCACTACACAAGCTATCTGTTGCTGCCCTGAACCTATCAAAAGAAAATAAACTGCACTTAATGCTCAAATAAAAGATTTTTTTTATTTTACTAATGTGTTTGTTTCATGTGCAAGTCTGAGTTAATATGTTACTGATATGTGGATGCAAATGGGCTCCCACAAGGGTTTGAGCCCAACATATCAGCAACAGATGAATTCAGTCACAAAGAGAGGCATAAGAAAACAAAATCAGATGTATAGTACAATCAAAAGCTGCAAGTAGATCTCATATGAAGCAATAAAGGGACATCTATCTTATTTGAAACCTTTTGTTTCAAATTGCAGGTTTCATGTTGAATAACTTTTAGAAATGTAACTTACTTTTCAAAGCATCTCAGACTCATGCTAAAACAAGTACAAATTACCTCATTCTTTGGGTCACCTGTACTTACCCTAGCATGAATAAATTTACTAGATTTCCAATGAAGTTTTTGTATCAGATTGGCTTGCACACAGAGCTATGTTTTCTACACAGCAAAGAAAGTAAATTTTCAAGCATGGTTTTTAATGTCATTACTATCTGAAGAGTGCACTTACTCAGAATCAAATGTTTTCAGAACAACTTGGACTAGTTTCAGAAATATTAAGGTGTTGTTTTGCAGGGTTTCATATAATAGCAATAGCAAAGAAAGTCTACAGCACAAGGGAAACCAAAGCATACATAACAGCAGGAATTTCTTCAAACAACAGATGACCATGGTGGATTCAACAGAACAACAAAAAATTTCTTGGCAGTTTTAACACTTTTCTTCATTCAAGCTCATATTCAGATTTTCAAAGAAATGCAAAGAGGAAAAGCAAGCGTTTTCTTTCAAAATGGAACCATGTTTTCATAGCAACCCAGGTGTAGATTTCTTTCAAAATAGAAGCCACGATATCTTCCAAAAAAACCAGTGCATTGAAGGAAAAATGCAGAGAATGCAGTCAGAAAAGAAGCAAAGATTTTTCCAGAATTTTGGTTTTTTCCCCAAAAATTTTCAAAATAAACAAAGCCTAGTGCATGAATCATAAATTGCATAAGGAGATGACAACATCTTAATAAGCAAGTGTTCCTTCACAACATATGGTGGATTCAACGCAAAAGTGATTGTTTCTTTCAACAACAGATGGTCATGTTTTCTTTCAGCAGAGCCAAGTGTTTTCTTCATACCCAGATGCAAATTTTCAGAGAAATGCAAGTTAAAGCCATGCTTCTCCTAAAAATCAAGCCATGTTTTCATTATAGTATGGAGAAAGATGCATATTTTCAGAAATATCTGTCAAATAAAAGCCACAGTTTCATTTTCAGATTCAGGGTTTCATGTAAGAACAACAATGGAGGCCACGAGTTCAATCGAAAGATACAGAATTTTTCTTTCAAATAACAACAGAATGAAGCCAAGTTTTTTTTAAAAACGATTGAAGAGAAATCAGAGCAGCGGCATGGAGTCGTTTTGAAATGAAAGACAACATATAAGCAAAGATACAGCAAACCCTTTCCATGGCGGCCAGACATTCAGAACAAGAAATTATCAAAAATGCAGATTCAACATGACATCATTCTTACCCGCATTTTCAGAACTTTCTTGCAGTTTAAATCAGATTTTTCTCCATGGCGATCACGCACTCAACAAAAGGTGTCGTTTGAAGTTAAGGTCAGCAACAAAATGATGCGTTCTCTCCTATGGCGGCTAAAACAACATTTTTCCCTTCTTTCATGGCTTTTCCATAGGGTTTCAAAAACCCTATTCATAGCAGCAACTGCCGTGTTTTTCCAAAATGGCTCGAAATGCAAATGAAATGCAAAATTACCTTTTGATTTGCTTTTAGGGAAAAAGTTACAATGCATTGTTTCCAAGTCTTTTTTGAAATCTGATTAAGGGTATATTGTATCAGTTTGTTATTCAGCTTAGAAGTTAAATAGAATTAACTCATTATCTCAATGCCTATAATATTTAAGTAATATATTATAATATTTCTTAAATATTTATCTAATGAGTTAATTTTATTTAAAATTTGCAATATTGTAATTAAATAATAATTAGTTGATGTTTTATAAATCAATTACTTATTTAAAAGAGGCAAATTAAAAGTAAAATCCATAAAGTCCATTTTCGGATTTGGGGATATAAGGGGTTGAAAAGTCAAGTAGTGATCTGGACTCTTTTATGAGTCATTTGAGTCTTTTTAGGGACTATTATGGCCAAACTGAAGTGGTCACTCATAATGTATGGACAGATAGGTCTTTTAGACCATTTGGACTTCTTAGGTGGAGGTTTTTAGGCCACTTTTTTAGGGATTTTTCTCAAATCACACCCGTGCATTTTGAAATGCAGTTTCCACTTTTGGGGGGTGGTAGGTGGGAGCTTTCCTTTATATCCTTTCTCCTTGTTCATTGTGAGGGAGTGAATTTTTGAGAGGAGATACTTATGCACTTGTGAGTTTCTGTCCTTGGCATTATTCTCTTCATTTTTTGATCTATTCATGTGTTGAGCATTGTTTTGTTGCCTTTAAGCATAATACATATACAGAGGGCCTGTTTTGGAGAGCTATTCATTTGCAGATTCAATGATTGGTGTTATTTCATGTGTTGTTTTCTGACCTCAAGTTCTGTCTCATTTTATGCATTTCTAAGCAATAGTTATGTTATTCATAGGTTGTGAGTTATACACCTTATTGATAAACTATGAAGGTGGCCAAAGTCCTTTCATTTTTATCCTTTAAGAATTTTCTCATGAGATATTTATATGAGTAGCAATTCATTCAAAGATTTGTGTCTAAATTGTATTAGTTTTAGTTGTTTATTGTGCAAGGATAGAACATTATTCCTCATTCTCATCTAGTGTATCACCTCTTTTTCAGTTTCATTCAAGATTGTTTATTTTAATTCCTTCTTATCCCTTTTCCACCAAGTTTCTAGTTTTCTTAGAATAGGTGAAATACCAAGTTACATTTAAAAGGAGCCAGCCTAGAACCCGGAGGTTCAGTCACACTTAAAGTTTACCCACAAGCTCGTGATTGTTCCCATGTTACTCCAAAATTGCTTAAGTTTTGGGACTTAACATTTGGGTGCAAAATTTTGGAGCTAACATTTTTGGCACACACGGTGGGACCCAATTTTTCTTGTTGTTCTGATATGCAACCAGCGAGTTTTCAAAGGTCTTATTTGTATATCTGGCGACTTTGTCTGTTCAAGGTTTGAAGATTAGTGTTGTTTGAGTTTTATGAGAAGAATACAAACCAGAAGTTCAAGTTATGTTGAATATTTGCAGCAAGAATACAAACCAGAAGTTAAGGTTATGTTGAATATTTGCAGCTTGAGCCACCCAAGAGAAGAGGGAGGACTCTTTTAAGAACAAAGCCATCAAGCATGGTTAAGGTAACAACCCCTGAATTTCAAGTTTATAAAAGAAGAGTAAGACATTCAGCAAGTCTAACTTGCAAAACTGAACTTTTTGAACCAGTAGTCTCTGTTGATTCAGTGATAACAACAACAACTACAAGTAATTTTCTGTTTTCAACAAGTTTTTCAGTTGTTGTACCATCTTTTTCAGCTGTTGTTCAGCCTGTACAACAAGTTTCAGCAGTCACAATGGCTAGGAATTTTGCTTTTGTGCCTTTTAACCAAGGTAGCCTTTTAGATTTTCCCCAGCATCATGATGTAGCTTTGGCTGCATTGAAGGGTTTATCTGATTTTACAGGATAATGATAAACTTTGGCAATTGACCACATAAGAGATGTGGCTACTTTATGCAATGTTCATCATATAACAGAAGAAGATGTGGTTACAAAGTTGCTAGCAGCATCTTTGAAAGGCAAAGCGTTGGAATGGTTCAAAACTCTAACTGTGGCTTCAATCAATTCATGGGATGCACTGGGAGATGCTTTAACCAAGCATTTTGAAGATAAATCAGACCACTTGTCCCTGGTGGAACAACTTACAACAATCAAGCGTGCTCCCCAAGAGCAAATGACGAATTTCAACAGCAGATTTCAAAAGACTTGGAATAGAATTCCTGTTTTGGTAAGACCTTCAGCAGACTATGCATTCTTGTATTATTTAAAAAGTCTGAATAGTGATATATCTGTTATGATCCAATCAATGGGTGGGGTTTCCTTGCCTCAATCATTTGGCATTGTTGTTCGAGCAGAAAATAACCTTATCCAAGCAGGCGAAATTGTACCAAGACCTCCGATGCCTATTTTTCCGGATATCCAGCGTAATATGCCTTTGGCCATACCATCTTTTAATCCTTTGTCAGCTGCACCAAGTCAAGAAATGGCTCATGCAGGCCCATCTTTAGAATTATAGGAGATTAAAAACAAGAAGCAAAAAATAGAGGGTCTGTTGCAAACTTTTAGCAATGAGCTTGTCAACCTTAAGAGGCAACAATTCCAAAATAGGCAGCCTTATCAAGTCCCAAATCAGAATGTAAACTAGTCATTCCAACAGCTTAATGAAGGCCAAAATCTAGGGAATAGACCGCCTTACCAAGGGGGTCATGATGGTAATCGTCAAAATTTGAATCAAAGGCCTTTTAGGCCATATGCACCAGCACCATTAAATGTTGTTAAAGATATAGTACCAGCTCAGATGAACTATGCAGCTGATTATGAGTGGTGCTATCCCTGCAACCAGCCTCATAATCAGGCCACATGTTCAAACGGAATTATCAGCCAAGCACTAATGGTCCAAAATGTTGCAGGGTCACAAGAGGTTCCTGAGAACGAATCACAACTGTAGCAAGATGTTCCTGGAGCTGATGCTACTTTAATGAATTGGCAGTTTGAAGAGTTTTGTGGGATTAATGGGGATGATCCGGCAATTTATGTTTATTCAAGAGTAAAAAAGAGGGCTCTTGATCAAAATTCAGCAAGTAAAGACAAAGTTGCAGCAGCTACAGGGCCATTAGTTCAGCCAATTTCACAAATTTTACAAAGGGATTCTCAGGCTGCAGCTAAGCAACAGTCCCAAGTACAATCAAATCCGGTTGTTCCCAAAGCACAGCCTAAAGTAGATGCCACTTTACCTTTCAACATTGTTAATTCCGGGTCAATCTGATTTATTACAGTATGCTTTGTCAAAAAAGGATAAGTATAATGATGCTGAAAACATCCCTTCTAGGTTTGTTTTGACCAATGCCAATGAGGAAAATAGTAAACTAGGTGTTAAGAATGTAAAACCTCCTCCTTTTTATGTATCTCTGAATATAGGGAATATTTTAGTCCACAATTGTATGGTGGATAGTGGTGCAACCAGTTCTGTCATGCCTTTAAAAATTGCAAATCAGCTGGGTCTTAAGTATGAAACTTTGGAAAAGGGAGTGGTTCAACTTGATGGTTCTACTGTTAATACTATTGGTCTCATTAAAAATGCTAGCTTGACACTTCATGCGTGCCCAAATTTTTCAATACCACAGGACATATACGTCATTGACCTTCCACCATACTTTGCATTATGTTTGTCCAGAGATTTCACAACAAAGATTGGTGGGTATTTGTCCTCTGATTGGTCTCACGTGTTATTTAGGACAAGGTATCGCACCAAGGTTACTGTGAAATCAGAAGTTCTTGCCAAAGATCATATAGAACCTTACATCCCTAGTGTTATAAATGCAAATCTGGTTTCTTATGATAATGGAGAAAAGTTTGCTGTCCTTTAGTCAAAATCCCAAGTACAAGATATCCCTGACATCTTTTTGGATGAGTGGGCAGCATAACACACTTTTGATAATGAACAATCAGTTTTGGAACAAACTGGTTTAGGTATTTATATGATTCATGAGCCTGATCTAGTGATACCTAATCTTGTAAAGGCTGATAATCAGACTTCAGAACAGTAGCAACAAGTATGGGAATTGTTTTTTGATGGTTCAAGGAGTAACAATGGTGCAGGTGGAGGAGCTATGTTGATTTCCCCACAGGGTGATAAGTATTACTCTGTTTTTCTCTTTTCTTTTTACTGTTCTAACAATGTTGCTGAGTATGAAAGTTTGGTTCAGGGTTTAGAATGGCCAAGGAAGAGAGGAATTAATTGCATCAAGGTGTATGGTGACTTTGAACTAATTGTAAATCAGGTGAGGGGATTGTGTACAGCCAAGAATGACACTCTAAAATTGTAAAAACAGAGAGAATGGGATGTTATTGAAGAGTTTAAAGCTTTTAATATTGTTTCTATTCCTAGAATAAGAAATCAGCATGCTGATAGGCTTGCTGCTGTGGGTGCTCAATTCAATATTAAAAATGAAATAAGTAAAGAAAATGTGCAGCAGCATATCAAGGTAGTTGTGAGACCTTCAATCCCTGATAATAACACCAATTGGAAGGTTTTTGATAGTGATGAACAGATTTTAAGCTTTCTTTTAGAAGAAGACATGTTTTCTGTTTCAAATCAGGAAAAGCTTAGACATAATAATGATGATCAGATAATTCAACTTAAGTCTAATAAACAGCCTAAGGGTTTGGTCACATTAGAGTCAATTTTCAGTTCTAATGACCAGCTTAAAAAGAATAAGGCAGGTATGCAGATTATTAAGGATCATTATCAGGATGTGCAAGTGGCTGAAGGTAAAAATCTAAAGCTTGGTAAAATTTGTTCAGCACAAGAAAGGTATGATTTTGTCATGTTATGTCAAGAGTTTCCAGATGTTTTTTCTTGGGAATATTTTGATTTAAAGGGTTTTGATCCCCATATAGCTCAGCATACTATTGAGTTGCTTCCTAATGTTAAACCTGTGAAGCAGAAACAAAGGCCTATTAACCCTAGGTTAGAGCCTTCAATGTTTAAAGAGTTGACTAAACTTATTGAAGGGGGTATCATCTATGAGATCTATTACACTAGCTGGGTTTCTAATCTTGTTCCTGTTAGGAAAAAGAATGGGGAGATTAGGCTGTGTTGATTTTCGGGATCTAAATAGATCCTCTTTGAAAGATCATTATCCATTGCCTTCAATGGAGTAGATCTTACAAGTGGTGGCTGTGTCTGAAAGGTTTTCACTTTTAGATGGTCTTTCAGGTTATAATCAAGTGCTGGTCAAAGATGAGGATCAGCATAAAACAACTTTCACCACAAAATGGGGCACAATGGCTTATAAAAGGATGTCTTTTGGCTTATCAAATGCTGGTGCCACATTTCAAAGTGCAATGGATGTCTTTTAAGGGGCTACTGTACACAATGGTGCTGGTTTACCTAGATGACATTGCTATTTTTTCTAAGACTGTTGATTTACATTTTCCTCATTTGAGGCAGGTTTTTGAGAGATGCAGAGAATTTGGGATTTCTCTTAATCCTAAAAGGTGTATTTTTTCAGTTTATGAAGGTAAGCTATTAGGCCATGTTGTCTCTAAAGATGGCATCAATTGATGCAGAAAGAATCAAGGCAATTCTGGAATTACCATTGCCCAGCCATAAGAAAGGCTTACAAAGTTTTATTGGCAGAATCAACTTTGTGAGAAGATTCATGCCTGACATTGCTTCATTGTTAAAACCACTAACAACCATGTTGAAAAAAAATGTTGCTTTTTCTTGGACAAGGGAAGGTAAAAATAGATTTCAGTTATTAAGAGAAGCACTTACATCTGCTCCTACTTTGATAAATCTAGATTTCTCTAAAGACTTTATCTTGTATGCCTATGGAAGTTTGGATGCTATATCTGTTGTTTTGGTTCAGAAAAATAATGAAGGTTTTGAGCAACCCATTGCTTTTTATAGCAGAGGGCTTGAGAATTATGAACAGCGTTATAGTTTTGTGGAAAAACATGTTTTTGTTGTTATTAAGAGTCTTAAGAAGTTTAGACTTCTACTTTCTAATAACAAGATACATCTTATGGTTTCTCACCCAAGTGTTAAAGAATTTTTGCTTAGCAGAGATCTTAATGAGAAGTGCGCATGATGGATTACAAAGGTGATGGAATATGATGTTGATATTAAGATCACCAAATTGGTAAGAGGAAAGGGGTTGTGTGAGCAAATGGCTGATGAGCCTTTTCTGAATTCAGAAACAGCAAGGATGTAGTGCTAGTAAGCAATATTGCAAATGTGGGTGGTCAACCAGCAAGATAGTTAAAGGAGATGGTTCATTTCCTCAAGACTGGTGAATGTCCTCTAGGGCTTGAAAGATCTAAACGAAGGTATTTCAGGTTAAAATCCATACCTTATGTCTTGATTAATGATACTTTGTTCAGAAAAGATATTAATGGTGTGCTCCTGAGATGTGTTGATACTAATGAATTATGAAACCAACAAGCTTTTGGAGCAATTTCATGATTCAAGGGGTCATTTCAGCCAAAAGACAACAACTTTTAAAATCATGAGGGCAGGCTATTATTGGTCTAATTTATTTAAAGATGGCTAGCCATTTATGAGATGGGGTATTGACTTTGTGGGCCCCATTAACCCAAGTTCTAGCGCTGGTCATAAGTGGATATTGACTGCAACGGATTATTTTACTCGCTGGACTGAAGCTGTGGCCCTAACTGAAGCGACTGAATCTGCAATTCTAAACTTCTACCAAGATCTCCTTACCAGGTTTCGTGTTCCTGAATCAATAATTTCTGATAATGCTATGTCATTTGTGGGATCTAAAGTTACTGAATGGGCTTTACAAAATGGTATCTGCCTAAGTACTTCCTCTAATTATTGCGCTCAGGGTAATGGGTTGGCTGAGTCAACCAACAAGAACTTAATCAGAATTATAAAGAGGACCTTGCAGGAGAATCAGAGACACTGGCATTCAAAGCTGAAATCTGCACTATGGCTGGACAGAATTACTCCTAAGCAAATTATAGGTGATTCCCCTTATGTTTTGGTATATGGGAGGGAAGCTAGGGTACCTATCTCAATAGAATTTCCAACACTAGATCTTGCTAATCAGCTGGTCTTGTTTAAAGACGATGTGTTGTCACTGAAATCTGCACCCTACTGAGTAAACTCAGCAATCTAGAGATACATGGGAACACTTCTGGGTTGTGGGTAACCCGAAAAAGAAGTGAACCTCCGGAGAAGGCCGGCTTCCTGGGTACTTCACCTAAACTAGAACTTTTCAAATGGAAAGGGTTAGAAGGAAACGTGAAACTGAAATCTACTCCTAAGGTGATGCACCAAATGATTCTTCCAGACTGATACCACCACATCTAGCATACATATGCTTAATAAACCCAGCTATACAATAACACAACTCAAAATTTACCCATGCCTCTACATAAGAATTTCGTAAAGAAGGTGCAAATTCTCACAAACCTAAGAAGGAAAATAGGGGTTTCACAACTGGGTGTTGCTTACATCACTCACACAACTATATGACCTGCAAAAGTATGATACATCCTGTCTAAAGGTGCTGAAAGTGGTAAATGTTAAAGTAAATCCATAAAACTCACAGAAACACTTAACCATCTATGCTCTACACACAGTAAAACAGGCCTTGAGAAGGTAAAATCACTTAAATATATTGAACAAATGATGCTCACAGCAATATACAACTCTGAAACTGAGTTACAAACTCATCAATCCTGCTAAAAGAACCTAAAACAGGCTACAATACAACATGGAAGAATGGTAAGAACTCCTTAAAACTGAAGCTTCAACCCATATTTATGCTTTTTCACAAGTAGTGACATCATGAGAGAGCAATAACTCCTGGGTCGGATTCAGCCAAGAGGGCATCTTTTGAGCCCCTCAAACAGCTCCAAAAAGGTATGAAGGGGTCGCCAAAGTCAATCCTTATCATCTTTATCATAATGGCTCCTCATAAATGCATTCATATCCTGAAAACAACTCATAAAGAGCTTATGAAATGCAATAACTCTAATTTGACCTCTTACACTGCACTTTCATGACCTTGGTACTTTATCATAACTCCATGAAAAATCTCATTTTAGACTTCTAAAAATAAAATAAAATAAAATATCTATTTCATACCTTTTAATTTATTAAATAATTTATAATTATATTATTTTAATAAACACTAATTATATTAGCAATATTTCTAAGCAATCATCAAATCATTTAATAATATTGTTAATTTATTGATATTTATTAAAATAATAAATAATAATTTATTTAATAATTTAAAAGGTGTGAAAATAAAAAGTTTATCTTTTACTCTTAAAATCCAACTTTTCACAAAACTCATACTTTTCACAAAAATCCAACTTTTCATAAATTATATTATTAAATAATATTAATAAAAAATGGTTTTAACTCTACCATTTTATTAATTTTATTTAATAATATAACCTTTACACAAAGATGAAGGCACAAAAGCCCTTTACTTTTGATGGAAAGAGGAAAAATATCGAACCCTAAAAGGATTCACGCACACTTCATTTCATTCAATTTTTATTTCATTTTTCCTTTAGCCTGGGCGCCGCCATGAAATGCTAGGGTCGACTGGAGTTTTGATTGGAATTTGCTGCAAATTTGAGGCTCTATCCAGATATGTTCCTCCATACTTAGGTACGTATGAGGACTGAAAACCCCTTCGAGCTGGGTTTAGATGGGAAAAGTGGAAGATCTTTGTGTTTATCGCTGGAAATCTTCTTTGTGTTCATCGCAGCTAAGGGTTTTCATATTCTCTATGGCTGCTTTGTATTTCGTGCTTTACAGTCTTTACATTCTGGAAATGCTTTCCTTCGAGCTCCATTTCTCTATCTCTGCACTTTGAGGCTTCAGACTCCTGTAAATTTGCTAAGAAATATGATAAAGATGTTACAAATCTCTGTATTTCTGTTGTAGCTTGCATGAGGGCTTCTTGTCTGTGACTTCCATGAATCTTTGACCACTATGTAGTCATGTGTCCTATGCGGGCATGTGGATTTGTTTACTCTGTATATATTATGCAAAATAATGAAGGTTGTGGCCTCATATGTACTGTGTTTTAGGCCCATGGGTTCGAGCTCTACCACTGTATAGAATAAAATACATGCCTTTGATATTGCTGCTAATCTCTACGTCGATGGCCCCATTTCCTTTGCATATTTGAGACATGCCTTTGATAAAATGAAAACCACGGTCAGCTCTGTTCCTCATTTTGGTTATGTATATCCATATTTTTTATTGGTAATGCTTATTACTGTGCCAGACGTTGTGTTGTTGGAAACGTGGTATTTTCTGATGTTTAATCTACCACCGCTTGCACTAAACATCCTTCATATCTACCTCTTTAAATAAATGAGCTTGTTGCCCACTGTTAAAATCTGCCTGTAGTGTTATTTTGGATTCATGTAGCATGGTTTGATCTTATAATCTGATCAGCATCATAACATCAATCTACTTCTAGCTTGCTCGCAAGGTCTCAAAGCACTGATAGGGCAGCAATGAACAAGAGAGTTCATAATTCTTAGAACAATGATTATTTTTTGTAAAATTATCAGTCACTAATGTGATATGAATAGTCTTTGACATCCCTTGAACAATGAACCTACTATCTTCTCTTTATCCATTTTTTTAGAGTTGCTCTTGAACCTGTGATTATTCAGCCTTGCCCATGGAGTTGTACCTCGCTATTTTAAATTAAGAGACAATCTCTTCTGCTTTTAGGTCATTTCTTTTACTTTGATATATCACTGATCTTGCATTTGGAACTTTTGCATTTGAGAATATTACTCTGGATCACTAAATTAGCATACCTTTTCCTTCAAGGGTTTCACATTGCCTTATAACTCATTCTTTTTGAAGAAAGACACC
>MU218205.1:25090-36165 GCA_018584345.1 Thuja plicata | reverse complement strand
ATACCGAAACACTACCCTTACTACTATTTCATGACATGACTATTTATCATGCTTCACTTCTTCATTTGAAAATGTTTAGGTATACATGGCAATGCTTATCATGATAGACGGGCTCTCAAAGCTGTTAACTTGTGCCCCTCTGGACTGCCATGAGTATTGCCGCCAAAAGATCTTCTAGCACTATTCATTTGATCTCACAGAGAAATCCTATTTGAATTGTCTTATCTTGACGATAATCTTTTGCAGCTCTATTTTGTCCATTTGGCTTGGAACTAGAACCATTTATTCTTTGTGATTTGTTATTTCTAACCATCTTCATTGCTGCTCGGATTTAAAATATGGAAGAGAGCACTTACTAGAATGCGATGCTTCTCTGGCTTAACAATGCAAATCCCGATCGGAAGAAGATGCACGAACAACAAACATGGAGATGTACAGGAAACACATACAAAAGCGTCAAAGTTGTGACTGGTTAATAGCACTGATCTAAGATAAAGACTCATTCTAGAATACTAAATGCGTGCCCTAGAAAACGACCACGTGTGATGAATATCCACGTTTCTAGCAAAAACAGAGACATCTAGAACAAAAACGACTACAAAAATAGCGACAAAAATGCCCTAATCATTTTTTAGATAACGATACAAGTCATAAAATACTTGCTAATGAGAAGAGACGGGTTTTATCATTAAGAGAACATGCGAAATGTTTCATTAAGGCAGCAACGATGTCTTGATATCCATACGCAAGTCACTTCGATGTAAAAGAGGAAAAAACGCGTTCATATATAAGCATTTGATTGTCAAGTTCGACACGGGATTTTGTAGGAGATTGACATACAAAAAAGCACTTATAAATAATGCTTAGTAAAGCCGACGATGGGCTTCTAGATGCACATTACATATATAAAATATCGTAAAATGCCTTTCGAAACCATAGACGAACTTTATAGGTATGACGAGGTTTAAAAACAACAAAACATATCCAAATGTTGCCTTTAAGCAGTGACGGGCTTTTAAAAGCCATACACAAATCCAAAACGACCCTTTAATAATGATGACGGGCTTTTCAGCTCGTTATGCATATGCAATGTTTAAAAACGCTTGTCTTTAATCATCATTAATGGGTTTTTAGAAATTAAATACATGCCTTTGAAATAACATATATTTAAAATATGTAGTTGAATTGGAATTTGCCACTCAACAAATGAAGACTTATAAACGAATTCTTGGAAAGAACTTGGAAAGAAATACATATTAAAACTTGACACTTATATAGCCTTCAATATGGAAGTTTTATAAAAACAAATTTTTAATATGCAAATGCATGTAAAAACCCCACCTAATTGCATAATAAGTATAATCTTTATATGTAACATATAGTAATAATAATAATAATATGCAGAAAGGCCTAAAAAGTCCACCATTACATATTAAACCATTAAAAACTATAAGTAAAACTTCTTAGAATGATATGAAATTTTAAATTGGGGTTCTAAACCCACTCTGCATAAAAATGACGTTTTAGCTTTGTGCAATTACCAGCGAAAAGCCCACTTTTGAAAGATTTAACCAAGATGTGCAATCAAACGGAAAAACCCCACTGGCAGGATCTTGAAAAGCCTATAACTTGAGCTAGACCAACCCGATTGACCCCTAAAAAAGGTCGAAACGAGAAGAATTGCAAAGGCCACAATCCTAGGGCAAGAACAAGACCAAAATCCAAACATAAGACCAAGAAAAAGCAACTAAGAACACGACTTAGAGAATTTAGACTACAAAATTTGCGTAGGGTTGCCCCAATTTTGCGAATACAAAATTGAGGACAACACACATCACGGTTCCCACCATAATCTCTTTATTCTTTTCAAGCCCTTCGTGGATTTATACTATCCCTTCATTCACTTTACCTTTACTGATCTCCTCAATCTTCAATCTCTTTGCATCCAAGACCTCTTTGTCATTAGGTATTCTATTCCTTTGCTGCATTATTTGTACTTTGTTATTAGGCTCCTGTTGCCTTCCATTCTCTTTATCAATCTTTTGATGCACCTTGTGTTCTTGTCCAATCACTGGACAACATCTTACTCCTTTCATGGCCTCATCAAACTCTTTTTGACAAAACTTCGTCTCTCATTTGTTCCCATCATGCTTTCCTGACTTGTCTTGATTTTTAATAGTGGATTCTTGCTTGGTCTTTTCATTTTAAGACCTCATCACTAATTCACCATCCACTTTGCTCTTTAACATTGCATCACTGTCAATACTGACTGCCCCAATATTCTTCTTCTTTAAAATGGCTTCCCTTTCACTATAATTGCTCTCCTCATGCCCCATAGATTCTCTTTTGCCCTGCATTAGTATTTTTTCTTTGTCCCGGATTCTTTTCTACCAATGGAATCAAATTAAATGAAACACCATCCTTCATTATCTTATAGCTATTACACCTTTCATCATGTAAAGAAAACCTTTCATATATCCATGGCATTCCCAACAAAAAATGACATATACTCATAAGTACAACATCACACAAAATTTTATATCTATATACACCAATATGAAATTCAACCCAAGTTTGTTCTTTGACAGCCAAAACATGCTCACCATTCACCCAAGAAACAAAATAAGGTGACCCATAAGGTATCCTTTCTAATTGCAACTTGTCAACCATGTCTTCAGATACCAAGTTATCTAAACTACCTGAATCAACCATCACAGTACATACCTTACCTGGACACTTGCAAGTGGTTTTAAAATTGCATTCCTTTGGGTTGCTTCACTGAACTCCTTTGCCATGTTGTCTAACCTTCAACCAATCACCTTCAGGGATCTACTATCTGCGCTCTGATACCACTTTGATGGAAAGCTCTCTTTAACCAATCAACCAAAACATCCTTCCAAAGGACAAAACAATGGTCTTGCAAGGGGATTCTCAAAACAAAACATTTAAGACAACTTAGGCTTGACTTCACTTCCACAAACCCATCCCATGCATACCAAGGGATCACTGATCATTAGAATCCTTAAGGATTATTAGCACACCTAACATCTCATTGAAGTACTTGACTCCAACCTTGAGCATCAACTAATGATATTTCCACATGTATTTGACTAGTAGCATCAATCTTGGATTTAGGCCTCCAACTCCATACAATAGAATCACATCACCATAAAATAATATCGCCCAATATCTTTTATGGGACTGACACACCTTAAAACACAAAGGACTTTGCTTTGTAACAACTTCATTTAGACAGATATGTTCACAAACATGACAGGCTGGCAGACCTATGAGACCAATAAAATTTGGCATTCTAACAACACAAACATGACAAGAGCATTTCAACTCTTCTTATGGTTCCAATGTACTCCAAGAATCAGGGTTAAGCCTTCTCTGACATGCCAAGGCAAGACAAATTCCCAAACATGAAAAACGCAGTTAAAAACATGACTGTTTGCAGACTGGATTGGACAGAGCAGTGGGTCTTCATGACACATTGATCATATCCCGACACATACTCCATGGGATTTCTTCAAGATGAGGAGCTCCTGATTGTTTACAACCCTCCTAGCATCCCTCGACATCCATTCATCTCTTCCTTCAACACAAAATCTTAATAGAACTGTTGTAAATGCTAACTGTTAGCGCTTACAATCATTGTCAGTCACTAGGGCATCAATAAAACTAACCAAAACATTACAACCCCGCCCTGCAACCATGAGCGTATTAAAATATGCATCATGAGAGACCAATACACCAACTTGTGGGTTTTTCTCACGGTCAGATTGAAAGTTAGGCAATTTATTATATCCATTGGATGCCCTAGCAAGGGTTTGGACCGCCTGATACAAAAACAATAACTTTCTTAAATAAACACGAAATCACCTCAAATTGGAACCCAATTAAAGTAGACTCAATATCCTTCCTAACCATATGTCATTTGCACCATCAATCCTCTGTACGGATGAATACAAAGCTCTGCAAATTGAGGGAACAATATTTTTGCCAGGAAAAGCAATATTTTTTTATTGATTGCTCTTTCCAAGCAACTGAACAACCCCTGCCTCGACCTTTTTGAGGCTTAATAATACCTTTTACACCATTTCCAAACGGTTCTAACTGTATTTGGATCAATTAGCCGTTGAACAACAAAAGTTGCTCAACAACTTGAAAAGTTGTCAAGCAATTTGATAACTTTTTATATTTTTAATGACAACTTTTGCACCTTGTTTGCAAGTGCCTTCAAACTCGACCAAAACCTCACATACCTTCTTAAAATGACCTCAAAACATTATTTTCATCATTTTCACATCTTTTGGACCATATTTTCACAATTGATCAAAGTTGACCACTTTAAGACTTCGTGGAACAATGATGTCAAATTGGCACCAAGGCCTTACAAGAATGATCTAAAAGACTAGAGAAGACTACGAAAGGACTCAAAGCCCTACCATTAGATCAAACAGTTTTTAAGAATCATCGGGCAAAAGGAACGAAGGAGAAGATTATCAGAAACACTTGAGGAAAATACAACTAGAACATACTCAAGTTGAAAAGTCAATAGAACCTTCTCTACACGAGGGAAGTTGGGAGACAAAGTCACATTCCTTCGCATAATTGTATGAGACAAACCTTTTAGGCATTGAGAACTTGTCAATAGGAGTAGATAATTTTGAACCAAGGGTGTTTTAAAGAATATATAAAGGCAAAACAAGTGCGCAAAAGGTTGAAGTGGAGGGAAGAGTTCAGGATTCCTACATGGCCGAGAGCAGACAAAAGCACCAGAACATCTAAATCAAAGCTCCCAGGCGAACGCATTTTAGGCGCTAGGTTTTCAATAGAATGAAACCACGACAATCCCTAGCGGAGAAAAGTAAAATTTGCCCTAGTTTATAGGCAATGGATCGAAGCATCTGATTAACATTTGTAAGATTTGTGAAATAATTTGGACAAAAAATGACAAAGATGACAAAACAATTTGGCTACGATATTTTCCAACTACCTTGCAAGGCGTAGTGATTGACCGGTATACGTAAATTAAGCAAACCTCAATGAATATATGGGAAGGACTCAAGAAGGCCTTTGAAGAGGAGTTTAAATTGCTTTGTGATGATAATGAAATAATAGCAGAAATTTACTATACAAAACAAGTTTAGAAAGAAAACATACGAGTTTATAATCTTAGACTTAAAAAATTGCATGTAAAATTAGAAATAGAACCGACAGTCTAAAAATACAGTGGTTCATTGAAGATCTACTTTCGTCAATAAGAAAAAAGATGAAAGTAGTACCACCCTTGTCCTATTTTGGAGCCTACAATAGGGAAATGGACATAGAAACTAAAGATAAAAGATCCTCACATAGTAAAATAAAAACAAACGAAGATGGAAGTTGGGATGATAACAACGACAGTGAACTGGGAATGGTGCAAGCACTTCAAAGAGACATGCTCTAAGTGTTGAAAGAATTGAAGTCCAAGAAAGAAACCAACAAACAAACTAATGAACTATGGTGTCTTGAGTGCACAATTGAGGGACACACAAAATCTAACTTTTCTAGAAAGATGTTTTTCAAGATTTGCTAGGTTATTGGCCATTCAATAAAGTAGTGCCCGTACAATTTAAAGAGTAATACACGGGTACTCTTTTTGCAGGGATAACAATTTACTGCATCGAATCCCTAGAATGCATCTCCAGACGGATATCAAAATCAATGAGGGTGAAATCAAATACAATGTAGTAACCCAATCTATCTACCCTAAAAATACCACAACATAAATGGTAAGTCATTAGCATTAGTTTTATTCAAGGGCTACCTATGACACCCTATAAGAATAATCTATAATGGTAGTAACTGATTAACTCACCAAGGTGGCCCACTTCACAACAAGAATTCAGACAGATGATGCCCCCATATTAGCTAAATGATAATTATTTCAAATAAGGATTCCAAGTATACTTCAAGATTTTGGTCAACCCTTTAAGCAGCTCTAGGAACATAGTTGAACTTTAGCACGACCTATAATCCTAAAAGAGATGGTCGAATAAGAAAGACAAATCATATGTTAGAAGATCTCCTTCGCATGTATTGTATGCACAAACAAACAAAGTGAGAAAAATACCTAGAAATAGTGGAATTCACATATAACAACTCTTTTTAGCCTTCCTTGGTTATGACACCATTTGAAGGATTATTTGGTAGGACATGCCAAACTCCAATAAGTTGGCAAAATCTTGAAATGAGAATATGAATCGGTCTTGATATGTTGAGGGAAATGGAAACCCAACCTAAGGAGATAAGGCAAACGTTGAAGGAAGAAATTGACATGCAAAAGAGTTACGCAGATAAAAATATAACCCAAAAAAATTTTTAAATTGGTGAAAACGTATTCGAAAAAGTGAGACCCCACAAAAGCTCAATAAGATTTGGATAGAAAGCAATAATAGCCCCTTGATACGTAGTGTCTTTTGTAGTATTGGAAAGGATAAATCTAATTGCTTACCAGTCCGCCCTACCCCACCTTTTGAGCCGCATCATTGTATAGTCCATTTATCTCTACCTAAGAAATTTGTGCTCGATGAAAAACATATTCTGGATTGGAACAGACTACAAGACTTAGAATCAGAGGAAATAATCGTAGACTTACAAAATTCTAGAGAGGCGACAACACCAGTTGCGCAACAAGGCAGTCGAACAAAGTGAGGTCCAGAGGGAGCAATATGATGAAGAATATGTTAGCTAAAAGGACACAAATGAACTACAACAGTTATTTCCATTTTTACTTCGAGGACTTTAACACAAACATTATAAATATTACTTTATTCAATAAGTGCATCGAGACAATGCAAAAATAAGGTGGCCAAGGATGTCATAACCTCCTCATGTGAACATGCATTTATATTTTATTTGTTTGTTATTTAAAACTCTATTAATTTGACACTTTTTATAATTACTTTGTTAATAAATATAAATGTATTCTAAGAAATTGACAAATAAATTAAGAAAACCAAAACGCGAAAACATGATTGAAACAAATCAAAAGTCAAGATGGGCAATAAAACCTATTGAGATGTTTGTAGTATTTCCTCCACGTAATTGTATCTCAACTCGACTTCAACCTATTTCCTCTCATATTCTCTTGAACACGTGGAAATTAGAAAAGAAAAAGACTTAGTCACAAAAATAAATTTCTCACACCACTCTCACTCGCTTAGGTATGTGGCCAACTTAGATAATGAGGAAACCCTATTTCAGCCACCATGTGAGTCAAAGACTCAATCCACCCTGCTACGTCTAGAGGTCAACTACTCCAAGCATGAATACCATACATGAATTAAGCACTAGTTGTGACATTGGCAACCAAGAACAAACAGTTGTCAAACTTCACCAAAAATGCCACGCGATCTAGTTAGAGTTCCATGAATCCATCAATAGACGCAAATTAAGGGACCTTGGCAACACAAGTAAAAGGAAATGTGTATGAGGGAGCGGCTAGAAACCGATTTTGTTTTGTTGCTTCTATTATCTAAGTTGGAGAGAGATTGACCTGATAGAGGAAGGAATTTTCCTATCCACCGAGGCGAGGAGATGAAAGATGAGCCTGATCATTCAAGGACAATTTGGCAAAAGGAAGAGGAGAGTAGTTACAAGCCTTCGTCTTCAGATCTACTACCCATTTTATAGCACATACATAACATGACTAGTGAATGACCATGTTAAAATGAATTTGGCTCTTAGAAACTTGTTTTGTGTGTAGAAATCTCTTCTTTTCTGAATAACATTACGTAGCTAGCATATTATTAAAATAGTTGAAACTAAAACAAATAATCAACTGCTTTTTCTTTGTCCTGCATAGGCCTTCTAAATCTTGGGGATATTTGTTCAGTAGATAGAAACAATGTTTCATTCATCTCAAAACTATAATTTGCTTCTATTTCCATTTCAACCTGCAATCTTAACCTTGCCCCCTGAACTAGGGAACAGTTGATGTTGATTAGTATTGCATGAAAACAAAAAAAATTTGTAAATGATTATTATTTTATTCCAATCTTGAATAATAAATCTTCTTACTAGACAAATAATAACGCGACAATTATGAATCGGAAAATACCAATTGAATACAACAAACTACTTCTCAACTACCTGGTATAAATAAAATCCATTTATTATATGACTATTTCACTAATAATAGTAATGGGAATATGTTTTCTTAAGAAAATCTTTTGTAATCTTTTGAGGTATTGGTTAAGGACTTGTAGTTGGTGTTATATTGTTAACTCCCCATGACAAGAATTATTTACTATTTTTTAAATATTTCCAATTCTCTTGAAACTATTGAATTGATTGGTAATTTAAGAAACTCAACCCTTAGGCATAATCGCATGGGATTTTCTTTCAAAATATTAAATGTTACACATACCTTAGCATACCATCAACATTAGGGAACCGCCTATAGTTGGCATTATTGAGGATTAGGGAACAAGAGACTACGATTGAGATATCTATGAAGGTATATTGTAAATGGCTACTCTCCATTGGGATTGTTTCTCTAGTATATTTCATAGTAAATACAAGCATAATACATATGTTACTACAAACATCATTGGTCATTAGTATATCACATGTTAGTACAAATGTTGTCCTAATATTATACCTTGTTATTATTACACCTAAAAAAATGTTAATAAATTTTAATAGGACAAATGGAACTTTAGGAGAACTATATAAACTATAATTAGGAATGATCACTTAGTGGTAAAACATTAAAGCTGAAATCACTAAGCTTCGTCATTGTTAGGCTTCACATTTGACTCCTTATATACGATCAAATTTTCAATTTAAATCTTAAACCATCGAGTGGCTTATGAGATTTCAAAATCAACTTCTTTATCCTCTCTTTGTGAAAATTAGTCTAAAACTCTCAAGAATTTTTTTTAAGGTTATCCAGTGTTAATGTTAGATAACTTCAAATGGTAAAGGAAAACTAATCAGCAAAATTTTGTTGAGTATAAATTCATGAACAATTAGAGACGATATATATATATATATATATATATATATATATATATATATATATGATTCAATTTACATCATACCAAATTATTGTATAATTCTCCTTCATTGACTTTTAGCTTGCATGGTGAAGTTGCACTTAAGATTATATTACATATAAGAAATTTTTTTTCCAAAATTATTAGATGATTAGTTTTTTCCAAAACCATTATATTGAACGTTATATAAACAATTGGTTTAGAAAAAATAATGAGTTAAGTGATACTTGATCTATCCCTTAGAAAATTAATTCCATTTCAAAATTTAATTCAAGAGAATATTTTACCTTTTCAAAATAATGACTATACGATAGCATAAAGTTATATCTTATGACTCAAAATTACATGATGAATTGATAGGGTTCTCATCTTAAATACTTAAGCGCAATGTAATTCTCGAATAGTTACTTCAAATAAACAAATATTTATTTTATCCATGTTTGCTCTAAAATTGTATTACATAGACATTTATTTAGAAGTTAAAGCCTCTATTGTATTCCTTGTAGCGGATTAAATAATAATATCCTCTATTAACAGTTTCAATATATCTTTTCTGTCATTACTCTTGATAATTAATTTTACTAGTTCTCAAAAAAAACAGAACAAACAAAAACTTATCTATTTGCAAGAATAACATTAGCTAATGCGCTCCCTTTCTTAACATATAAGTCACATAAATGTTGAAATTTGTTTTTTCGAAGATACTTTTGTAGACTTCATTTCCATTAATTGATTGTTTATTATTTGAATAGTAACCAGTTTTATAAATGAAGATGCATATGTTGAGGCATTTATCATGCTTAAGCTTATTTTTCAATAAAAGAGACCTAAATTAGAATAATATGTTCTTGTGGGTATGTTAGATAGTGCGACTGGTGTTTGTTGAAATATTCTCATTGATGTCAAAAGTAGCAAAATTGTTGTCATTGATGTCAAAAGTAGCAAAATTGTTGTCATTGATGTCAGAGGGCTAATCAGTGGCATTGAAGTTTAATTATTTAAGGCATAATTATTTTTTATTTATTTTGGACAATATCTTCATGTGCTTTTTGGATGACCTATTTTTTCACAAGTTGCTTTTGGCCAACATTTTTTTTAGTTCCCTAATGTTTCTTAAGTTACCTCTCAGGCTATTTGCTTTCTTCATTCTCGGGCATTGATGTGCAATGTGGACCAGCATAGCCCTTCCAACATCTTACATGCGTTGGAGTTAAGTCTCATGTAGCGCCAGTCAACCCTTCATGTGCTTCATTCAGTACTCCCGAAATTTCCTTCTACATGATGCATTGTCATTACATGTGGTTGAGGCCAATTTTGTAGAGGAACCCATTAATGAGCTGAAAACTTTTGCTTTAAGTATCATTTTCTTTCTTTCGCTTGGTGGCATCTCCCTTGGAAATATCAAAGAGGGAAGGTACTCTCCGATACTTTCGTACCATTGTGGCAGAGCTACGACTTGGAAGAGATGTGAATTGAGTCTTTAATCACCCCTTCAGGCGGCTCCCTCAACTTGATTTGGGATAACTAGTTGACAATGACAAGGCTTCTTTTGGGTCTCAAGATGATTGTGAATGTGTACTCTTTTAGTAGAAGTAACCATCGGCTTACCTACCCTTGGATGAAGGGCTTGTTCACAAGGTACATTAAGGTCTGGTAGTCGACATAAAATGTGAAGGGTGTCACCACAAGGTAGTGGAATTTTATTTTTACCGAGTACACCATCGCTAATGCCTCCCTCTCAATCGTATTGTAGTTCCTTTCTGCTTTGGAGAGTATGTGGCTAGAAAACAATTTTGGGTGGTCCAATCCTTGTATGCCCACTTGTGCTAGTGTAGCCCTGATTGCACAGTTAGAGTCATGCACATGCACATGAAATTCTTTGTTCCTATCTAGATACGCGAGGATATGTGCACTCATCAATCTTGACTTTAATTCCTCAAATGTCTTGTTTTGCTCATCCCACATGTGAATGTTGTCCTTTCCTTGTCAGCATGTCGAGAGGATAGGAAATTTGGACAAATTTCT
>MU218205.1:8675-20540 GCA_018584345.1 Thuja plicata | reverse complement strand
GAGATTCACACCACCATAAATTCATGGTTACAATTGCTTGGAATTCCACCCAAGGCCCCACCAATAGAGTCTCCCAAGCTACTTCCACGGGCCGCTAGGATAACAGGGGACGGTGTCGTGCATTCAACATTGAGAGGAGAGGGAAAGATACACTTAGCCACTGCGCACAAGTTACATTAGGGAATTCGCAAAATAATAGGTTGACCAAAAGCAACTCGCAAAAAAATAGGTCTTCCAAAAATCACATGAAGATATTGTCCTAAATGAAAAAAAATGTCTTAAATATTTCAGCTTAAATGCCACAGATTGGCTCTTTGACATCTATGACAACAAGACATAAAGCTAAATGGTGTGACATGACGTCGACCAAGTATTTGAAGTTTGTTAAGTTTTCCTACACCCTGAACACGCATGGACTCCCTACTGGGTGCAAAATCTAGAATGGTATTCTCAATTGTAGGTCCCTGCTTGTTTGAGGCTTGAAATGGACGATTGGTGATGGTTTGATGATCCGTTTCTAGGTTGACACATGGCTGGACGACACACCCCTCTCCATGCTCATGGCCTTTCGTGATCTTTATATGTTAGCTAAAAGGTTCTTTGGGAGCAGGGTTGAGAACTACGTGGATCACTCGAGCACCTAGAAAAAGGTCTACCTTTGTTGTCAAGGCCTTCAACAGCTAGTCCCTCTTGCACTAAATTTACAAGAGCGACTCAAGGAAGAGAGAATCCCAATGTTCCCAAGGCAAGAATAGCTTTCTCTGGAAATACAATGCTAGCGGTGATTTATAGTGAAATTTGCCTATCTTATGCTGATTGGTGAGGGGGTCGGGGTGATCTGTAGAAAAAGGTTTGGAACTCCCGATTAATCCCTAAAGTCAATCTATTTCAGTGGGGGGTGATGCATAACAAAATCCTCACTCGAGATAATCTTATCAAACGGGGATTTCAGCAGCCCAACCACTATGCCCTCTGCAAACTAAACAAGTAGTCAGTTAACCATCTCTTCGTACATTGCCCCTTTGCGTGTAAGCTTTGGCAACAAGCTCTACAGCTTCTCCAGCCCCAGTGGGTGATGCACAGAAATGTCCAACAAATTGTCTTCAACTGGTAGGGGATATCTCTTAATCCCTTGATCAGACAATTGTGGTGGCAAATCCTTCCTCATTTGTGCTAGGCAATCTGGAAGGAAAGGAATAGCACGATATTTTGTGAGAAGGAATGTCTGTCGAAGTGATCTTTGGGATTTCGCATAAGTTGTTGTCGATGTGCTAGGCAATCTGGAAGGAAAGCAATAGCACGATAATTTGTGAGAAGGAATGTCTGTCGAGGTGATCTTTGGGATTTTCCATAAGCTGTTGTAGGAGAATTGAAGTGTCACTGGAGAATCTCGTCCCTCCATCCCTCCCTCCTTCGGCGATCGTCAAGTTGCTTGGAATTAGGGTCTGTAGGATCACATCGAGAACTATGACCCATCGAAAAAACTCAAAAGGAAAAACACAAATTAGAGTCCCCCCATCTTGGTTGGTTCAAAATAAATTTTGATGGCTCTGCAAATCATTCTCAAAGCATGGTCGTAGTTGGAGTGATCAGGGACCATGCGGGGATGATGATTGTGACTTTTAGTGGCGTGTTGTCTAAATATATGAACAACCAAGAAAAGGGAATGGGCCTTCTATGGGGGCTTAAGATTGCATTCTCCATTGGGACCAGAGCAATTTCAATTCAGGGTGATTCCATGTTTATCATAAATGTTGTTAAAGGGCTGGCAAAGACAAGCTGGTCGGTGGATTGCATTTTGGACGACATTCACAGAGTTTTACAAGGTTTTCATTCCTCTACTATAAATCATGTCTACAGTTAGGGCAATGTTGTGGTGAACGCTCTGGCTACGAATGGCTACATTTTCAAGGGGGTGAGGTGTTGGCGAACCCCTTTGTCCCTCCCAACAGTTGTACTTTAGAGCTTTGGGGTCAATCTTACCCTTACCCTTTATGTCCTAAGCAGGAGTGCTAAATGCACCCAACTATTTAGAATTTGAACAAGTAAAATAGATGATGTGGAAGGATGGTTTTTCCTTACGTAAACACATTGTCTAGGAGGGCTTCTTTTATTATGCCTAGTGCAATTGTTTTCCTAGACAACTCACACATAATCATCTTGATTACATTGGCCCCGAGGAGTACAACATCATAACGGCATGGCATTACGAGGTTATTATGACCGGTGCAAGTTGTATTTATCATTACCCTTGCGTAATGATAGGTACGTTACTTACACCGTATTGAAAAATACTCCACTTGTGAAATGCTACAGCTTGTGTGGGTCTATTTTCTTGGGGGGGTGGTGTAATAATTTCACCCAACTGGACAAACAGGAGCTCTTCTCACCTTCAAATCATTTAGTGGTAACGAAAACTTTCTTCTACCGTATCAAGAGCAGCAATTTTCATTTAAGTGTTCATTGCCTTGAGCTTTCTAGCAATGATAATGCAGAAACGGAGTAGGTCAGGAATGACCCCACAGTTTGGCACTGTTATGGGGGGTGACCACAACCACATTGAGTTGGGGGAACCGGAGAAGGTCAGGAATGCCCCGCAGTTTGGCACATCTACAAGGAGAGTGGGGTTATTGACTTTTTTGAATGCATTAATGGGTTTGACGTTTCTGCGTAGTTTGTTAACTCTTGAGATAACATAAGGGTTTCTATGGGGGAAATTTCTTTTGAATTCAGCAAGGAGGTCATCGATTAGGCAATTGGGCTTTCTACTAAGGGTAGGAAATGGAAGAAGACTAGTCGTGTCGTCAACAATGACAGTCTTAACAAGTTCTTCAAGGGAAATGAAGCTCCCGTAATATGACAGAACGAAGCTTCCCTCCCCTCGGAAAGGAAATGGAAGAAGACTAGTTGTGTCGTCGACAATGACAGTCCTAACACGTTCTTCAAGGGCAATGAAGCTCACGTAATATGACAGAACGAAGCTTCTCTCCCCTCGGAATGAGGTTTGTTACTGGATAATGAGGTAATTTACTCTAGAAGGGCATTTTAAAGTTTACTATTATTACCATATGCTGATCTTAATCACTTCAAGAATCGCAAAATTTTCACTTTTCCGTTTTCTTGTTGAATTCTCTTAAAAATTATGTATTGGAGATAAAGGATTGCATTCCTCATGAGGTAATTTACTTTGGAAGGGCATTTTAAATTTTACTATTATTACCATATGTTGATTCTTAATCACTTTAAGAATCGCAAAATTATCTCTTTTCCATTTTCTTGTAGAATACTCTTGAAAATTATGTGTTTGAGATTAGGGATTGCATTCCTCAAGGTAAAAAAAAACTTACCTGCACCAAGGCCTCATCTTTAGGCTATACAAATTTCACTTCGTCCTTTGCCTCCTAAACCTATCATTGTCTATGAGGACCCTCACTCGCTGTCATTGTTGATGTGCTTGGCTAGACCAAGAAAAGAGGCATTAAGAACCCAGGGGCTAGTAGACTAACAACCCCTGAAATTCACAATTTTGATACTATTGCCCCAGAAACTGCCCCTAAGGGTAAAGATTCTCTGCTCTTGGCTTCTAAGAGAAAATCAATAAAAAGAAAGATGATGTCACAGGGATTGATGACAGTGGCAATTTGGATAATTCCACTTCCGAAAACTCAACCCATAGTGACAATTTGAAGAAGGAACTTTGATTGTTGGACACCGACTTGCCGCATCTTGAGGAGAAACCCATCCCATTTAACGGGGCTTCAGTTGTCAATTTGGCATGCCTTCAAAATGAGGTGAATACTCTCAATAATAGGGTGAGCGATGTCGAAAGGAAGTTTGTCAATATTTCCAGATTCAGTCTTCGGGTTATGCACAGCTCAGCAACCTCTATTTGCCTCATGCAACTCAAGATTTTGGGTGAAGATAAGCAAGAGGAAGGTAACTATAAGGACTTGTTCAAATTCCTTATTGACGACTGGTCCAATGTGTTGCATCAATCCGATTGTGATATCAGATCCTCTCATAAGGTTTAACGAGGCCCGGATTCTTGGCACCTGTGAAAATACGTTTTTCATTTATCTTTTTCAGCGCGAGTGGCTCTTCGAACTCTTATTGGTTATGCTACGACTTTGACTACACTAGTAAGTTTCTTAGTAGTTTTTGTGTTTACTCTCCTTTCTCTAAAGGTATTTGCTATGAAAGTGCTAAGTTTCATGTGTATAGATTGTTGATCTATAGTCTTTGTGTTTATGTTAATAGCTTTGTTATAGGTTGGTTTTGATGCTTATCTATTGTTAGTGTGTTGTGACTGTACGCCACAAGGCTATTGTACTGTACGCGGTCAGCACACTAGTTTTTGCTGTTGATTAATATCAAAAACAATATTTCCACATTTGACATCACTGTCAGTATTTCAACACACAACATCCCACTATCCAACATACCCACAAAAACATATTATACTAATTCAAATCTCTTTTATTGAAAAATAAACTTAAGCATGGTAAATGCCTTAACATATGCATCTTCATTTATAAAAATGGCTACTATTCAAATCATAAACAGTCAAATTAGGGAAATGAAGTCTACAGACGTATCTTGGAAGAAACAAAGTTCAACATTTATGTGACTCATATGTTAAGAAAGGGAGCGCACCAGCTAATGTTATTCTTGCAAATAGATAAGATTTTGTTTGTTCTATTTTTTTTTTCTTTTGAGAACTAGTAAAATTAATTATCAAGAGTAATTACAGAAAAGATATATTGAAACTGTTAATAGAAGATATTATTATTTAATCCGCTACAAGGAATACGGTAGAGACTTTAACTTCTAAAATAAATGTCTATGTAATACAATTTTAGGGCAAACATGGATAAAATAAATATTTGTTTATTTGAAGTAACTATTCGAGAATTACGTTGCGTTTAAGTACTTAAGATGAAAATCCTATCAATTCATCATGTAATTTTGAGTTATAAGATATAACTTTATGCCATCGTACAGTCAATATTTTGAAAAGGTAAAATATTCTCTTGAATTTAATTTTAAAATGGAATTAATTTTCTAAGGCATAGATCAAGTATCACTTAAGTCATTATTTTTTTTAAACCAATTGTTTATATAACCTTCAATATAATGGTTTTGGAAAAACTAATGATCTACTAATTTTGGAAAAAAAAATTCTTGTATGTAATATAATCTTAAGTGCAACTTCACCATGCAAGCTAAAAGTCAATGAAGGAGAATTATACAATAATTTGGTATGATGTAAATTGAATCATATATATATTGTCTCTAATTGTTCATGAATTTATACTCAACAAAATTTTGCTGATTAGTTTTCCTTTACCATTTGAAGTTATCTAACATTAACACAGGATAACCTTAAAAAAAACTCTTGAGAGTTTTAGACTAATCTTCATAAAGAGGATAAAGAAGTTGATTTTGAAATCTCATAAGCCACTCGATGGTTTAAGCTTTAAATTATAAATTTGATCATATATAAGGAGTCACATGTGAAGTCTAACAATGACAAAGCTTAGTGATTTCAGCTTTAATATTTTACCACTAAGTGATCATTCCTAATTATAGATTATATAGTTCTCCTAAAGTTCCATTTGTCCTATTAAAATTTATTAACATTTTTATAGGCGTAATATAACAAGGTATAATATTAGGACAACATTTGTACTAACATGTGAAATACTAATAACCAATGATGTTTGTAGTAACATATGTACTTATGATTGTATTTACCTTGAAATAAATTAGAAAAACAATCCCAATGGAGGGTAGCAATTTACAATATACCTTCATAGATATCTCAATTGTAGTCTCTTATTCCCTAATCCTCAATAATGTCAACTATAGAAGGTTCCCTAACGTTGATGGTATGCTAAGGTATGTGTAACATTTAATATTTTGAAAGAAAATTCCATATGATTATGCCTAAAAGTTGAGTTTCTTAAGTTACCAATCAATTCAATAGACTCAAGAGAATTGGAAATATTTAAAAAAATAGTAAATAATTCTCGTCAATGACTTGTCATGGGGAGTTAACAATATAACACCAACTACAAGTCCTTAACCAATACCTCAAAAAAGATTACAAAAGATTTTCTTAAGAAAACAATTTTCCCATTAGTATTGTTAGTGAAATAATCATATAACAAATGGATTTTATTTATACGAGGTAGTTGAGAAGTAGTTTGTTGTATACAATATGTATTTTCCAATCCATAACTGTTGCGTTATTATTTGTCTAGTAAGAAGATTTATCATTCAAGATTGGAATAAAATAATAATCATTTACAAAAAAATTTGGTTTTCATGCAATACTAATCAACATCAATTGTTCCCTAGTTCAGGAGGCAAAGTTAAGACTGCAGATTGAAATGGAAATAGAAGCAAATTATAGTTTTGACATGAAATGGAACATTGTTTCTCTCTACTGAACAAATATCCCCAAGATTCAGAAGGTCTATGCAAGACAAAGAAAAAGCAGTTCATTATTTGTTTTAGTTTCAACTATTTTAATAATATGCTAGCTACGTAATGTTATTCAGAAAAGAAGAGACTTCTACACACAAAACAAGTTTCTAAGAACCAAATTCATTCTAACATGGTCATTCACTAGTCATGTTATGTACATGCTATAAAATGGGTAGTAGATCTGAAGACGAAGTTCCTCTTGCCAAATTGTCCTTGAATGATCAGGCTCATCTTTCCTCTCCTCGCCTCGGTGGATAGGAAAATTCCTTCCTCTATCAAGTCAATCTCTCTCCAACTTAAATAATAAAAGCAACAAAAAAAAATCAGTTTCTAGCCACTCCCTCATTCACATTTCCTTTTACTTGTGTTGCCAAGGTCCCTTAGTTTGCGCCTATTGATGGATTCATGGAACTCTAACTAGATCACGTGGAGAGTCTAACTAGATCGTGTGACATTTTTGGTGAAGTTTTAAAATTGTTTGTTCTTGCTTGCCAATGTCACAACTAGTGCTTAATTCAAGTATGTTATTCATGCTTGGAGTAGTTGACCTCTAGATGTAGCAGGGTGGATTGAGTCTTTGACTCACGTGGTGGCTGAAATAGGGTTTTCTCATTATCTAAGTTGGCCACGTACCTGAGGGAGTGAAAGTGGTGTGAGAAATTTATTTTTGTGACTAAGTCTTCTTCTTTTCTAATTTCCACGTGTTCAAGAGAATATGAGAGGAAATAGGTTGAAGTCGAGTTGAGATACAACTACGTGGAGGAAATACTACAAACATCTCAATAGGTTTTATTGCCCATCTTGACTTTCGATTTGTTTCAATCATGTTTTCGCGTTTTGCTTTTCTTAATTTATTTGTTAATTTCTTAGAATACATTTATATTTATTAACAAAATAATTATAAAAAGAGTCAAATTAATAGAGTTTTAAATAACAAACAAATAAAATATAAATGCATGTTCACATGAGGAGGTTATGACATCCTTGGCCACCTTATTTTTGCATTGTCTCGATGCACTTATTGAATAAAGTACTATTTATAAAGTTTGTGTTAAGGTCCTCGAAGTAAAAATGGAAATAACTGTTGTAGTTCATTTGTGTCCTCTTAGCTAGCATATTCTTCATCATATTGCTCCCACTAGACCTCACTTTGTTCGACTGCCTTGTTGCGCAACTGGTGTTGTCGCCTCTCTAGAATTTTGTAAGGCTCTACGATTATTTCCTCTGATTCTAAGTCTTGCTGTATGTTCCAATCCAGAATATATTTTTCATCGGGCACAAATTTCTTAGGTAGAGATAAATGGACTATACAATGATGCGGTTGAAATGGTGGGGTAGGGCAGACTGGTAAGCAACTAGATTTATCTTTTCCAATACTACAAAAGGCACTACATATCAAGGGGTTATTATTGCTTTCTATCCAAATCTTATTGAGCTTTTGTGGGGTCTCACTTTTCTAAATACCTTCTCACCAATTTAAAATTTTCTTTGGGTCATATTTTTATTTGCGTAACTCTTTTCTATGTCAATTTCTCCCGTCAATGTTTGCCTTATCTCCTTAGGTTGGGTTTCCATTTCCCTCAACATATCAAGACCGATTCATATTCTCATTTCAAAATTATGCCAACTTATTGGAGTTTGGCATGTCCTGCCATATAATCCTTCAAATGGTGTCATAACCAAGGCTAAAAAGAGTTTTTATATGCGAATTCCACTATTTCTAGGTATTCTTCTCACTTTGTTTGTTTGTGCATACAATACATGCGAAGGAGATCTTCTAACATATGATCTGTGTTTCCTATTCGACCATCTCTTTTAGGATAATAGGTCGTGCTAAAATTCAACTATGTTCCTAGAGCTGCTTGAAGGGTTGTCCAAAATCTTGAAGTAAACCTGGAATCCCTATTTGAAATGATTATCATTTAGCTAATGTGGGGGTATCATCTGTCTGAATTCTTGTTTTGAAGTGGGCCACCTTGGTAAGTTTATCAGTTACTACCATTATAGATTATTCTTATAGGGTGTCATAGGTAGCCCTTGAATAAAACTAATGCTAATGACTTACCATTTATGTTGTGGTATTTTTGGGATAGAAAGATTGGGTTACTACAATGTATTTGATTTCACCCTCATTGATTTTGATATCCGTATGGAGATGCATTCTACGGATTCGATGCGGTAAATTGTTCTCCCTGCAAAAAGAGTACCTATGTATTACTCTTTAAATTGTATGGGCACTCCTTTATTGAATGGCCAATAACCTAGCAAATCCTGAAAAACATCTTTCTAAGACAGTTACATTTTGTGTGTCCCTCAATTGTGCACTCAATACACCATAGTTCATTAGTTTGTTTGTTGGTTCTTTTTGGACTTCAATTCTTTCAACACTTAGAGCATGTCTCTTTAAAGTGCTTGCATCATTCCCAGTTCACTGTCGTTATCATCCCAACTTCCATCTTCCTCTGTTTTTATTTTACTATGTGAGGATATTTTATCTTCAGTTTCTATGTCCATTTCCCTATTGTAGGCTTCAAAATAGGACAAGAGTGGTACTACTTTCATCTTTTTTTCTTATTAACGGATGTAGATCTTCAATGAACCACTGCATTTTTAGACTGTCGGTTTTATTTCTAATTTTACATGCAATTATTTAAGTGTAAGATTATAAACTCGTATGTTTTCTTTCTGAACTTGTTTTGAATAGTAAATTTCTGTTATTATTTCATTATCATCACAAAGCAATTTAAACTCATCTTTAAAGACATTCTTTAATCCTTCCCATATATTCATTGAGGCTTGCTCAATTTATGTATACCAGTCAATTGCTACACCTTGCAAGGTAGTTGAAAAATATTGTAGCCAAATTGTTTTATCATCTTTTCCATTTTTTGACCAAATTATTTCACAAATCTTACAATGGTTAATCGGACCCTTCGATCCATTGCCTATAAACTAGGGCAAATTTTACTTTTCTCCACTAAGGATTGTCGTGGTTTCATTCTAATGAAAACCTAGCGCCTAAAATTCACTCGCCTCAGAGTTTTGATTTAGATGTTCTGGTGCTTTTGTCTGCTCTCGGCTATGTAGGAATCCTGAACTCTTCCCTCCGCTTCAACCTTTCGGGCACTTGTTTTCCTTTATATATTCTTTAATACACCCTTGGATCAAAATTTTCTCCTCCAATTGACAAGTTCTCAATGCCTTGAAGGTTTGTCTGATACAATTATGCGAAGGAATGTGACTTTGTCTCCAAACTTCCCTCGTGAAGAAAAAGTTCTCTTGACTTTTCAACTTGAGTATGTTCTAGTTGTATTTTCCTCAAGTTATTCTCATAATCTTCTCCTTCGTTCCCTTTGCTCGATGATCCTTAAAAATTGTTTGATCTCATGGTAGGTCTTAGATTCCTTTAGTAGTCTTTTCTAGTCTTTTACATCATTTTGGTAAGGCCTTGGTGCCAATTTAGCATCATTGTTCCACGATGTCCTGAAGTGGTCAACTCTGATCAACTCTGAAAATATTGTCCAAAAGATGTAAAAATGATTAAAATAATGTTTTGAGATAATTTTAAGAAGGTATGTGAGGTGTTGGTCGAGTTTGAAGGCACTTGCAAACAAAGTGCAAAAGTTGTCATTAAAAATGTAAAAAGTTGTCGAATTGCTTGACAACTTTTCAAGTTGTCGAGCAACTTTTGTTGTTCAATGACTAACTGATCCAAATACTGTTAGCACCATTTGGAAGTGGTGTGAAAGGTATTAATAAGCCTCAAAAAGGTCAAGGCAGGAGTTGTTCAATTGCTTGGAAGGAGCAATCAATAAAAAAATATTGTTTTCCCTGGCAAAAATATTGTTCCCTCGATTTGCAGAGCTTTCTATTCATCCGTACAGAGGATTGATGGTGCAAATGACATATGGTTAGGAAGGATATTGAGTCTACTTTAATCGGATTCCAGTTTGAGGTGATTTCGTGTTTATTTAAGAAAGTTATTGTTGTTTTTGTATCAGGCGGTCCAAACCCTTGCTAGGGTATCCAGTGGATATAATAAACTGCGTAACTTTCAATCTGACCGTGAGAAAAACCCACAATTTGGTGTTTTGGTCTCTAATGATGCATTTTTCAATATGTCCATGGTTGCAGGGCGGGGTTGTAATGTTTTGGTTAGTTTTATTGATGCCCTAGTGACTGACAATGTTTGTAAGCGTTAACAGTCAACATTCACAACAGTTCTATTGAGATTTTGTGTTGAAGGAAGAGATGATGAGGGGTGCTAGGAGGGTTGTAAACAATCAGGAGTTCCTCATCCTGAAGAAATCCCATGGAGTATGTGTTGGGATATGATCAATGTGTCATGAAGACCCACTGCCCTGTCCAATCTAGTCTGCAAACAGTCATGTTTTTAACTGCGATTTTCATGTTTGGGAATTTGTCCTGCCTTGGCATGTCAGAGAAGGCTTACCCCAGATTCTTGGAGTACATTGGAACCATAAGAAGAGTTGAAATGCTCTTGTCATGTTTGTGTTGTTAGAATGTCAAATGTTATTGGTCTCATAGGTTTGTCAGCCTCTCATTTGTGAACATATATGTCTAAAGAATCTTGGTACAAAGCAAACTCCTTTGTGTTTCAAGGTGTGTCAGTCCCATAAAAGATGTTGGGCGATATTGTTTCAAGGTGATGTGATTCTATTGTATGGAGTTGGAGGCCTAAATCCAAGATTGATACTACTAGTCAAATACATGTGGAGATATCATTAGTTGATGCTCAAGGTTGATGTCAAGTACTTCAATGAGATGTTAGGTGTGCTAATAAACCTTAAGGATTCTAATGATCAGTGATCCCTTGGTATGCATGGGATGGGTTTGTGGAAGTGAAGTCAAGCCTAAGTTGTCTTGAATGTTCGGTTTTGAGAATCCCCTTGCAAGACCATTGTTTTGTCCTTTGGAAGGATGTTTTGGTTGATTGGTTAAAGAGTGCTTTGCATCAAAGTGGTATCAGAGCGCAAATAGTAGATCCCTGAAGGTGATTGGTTGAAGGTTAGACAACATGGCAAAGGAGTTCAGTGAAGCAACCCAAAGGAATGCAATTTTCAAAACCACCTACAAGTGTCAAGGTAAGGTATGTACTATGATGGTTGATTCAGGTAGTTTAGATAACTTGGTATCTGAAGACATGGTTGACAAGTTGCAATTAGAAAGGATACCTCATGGGTCACCTTAATTTGTTTCTTGGGTGAATGGTGAGCATGTTTTGGAAGTCAAGGAACAAACTTGGGTTGAATTTCATATTGGTGTATATAGAGATAAAATTTTGTGTGATGTTGTACCTATGAGTATATGTCATTTTTTGTTGGGAATGCCATGGATATATGAAAGGTTTTCTTT
>MU218204.1:0-10831 GCA_018584345.1 Thuja plicata | reverse complement strand
AAATAAGAGTTGACTTTTGTGTCTTTTTCCTTTTTATAAAATAAAAATAATGCTTTATTTGTGCAACATAGGATAAGAAGAAATGTGGGGATTTTTTATTTAAATAAAAGAGGAGGAAATTCCTTTTTATTTAAATAAAGGCTTAGGATAAAGTGATTTTATTATTTAATTAAAAGAGATTTTTAATTAATTAAAAGAAAGCATGTTCTCTTAATTAGATAATATTTTTATTTTTATTTTTTTCTCTTTTAAATTAAATAAGGCTCAAACCTTAGGAAATATTGAATTGATTATGATTTGATCAAGGAAATTGATATAATTGATATTGTTGATATTTGAAAATATTGATTCAGAGATTTGATAAATTGAGAAATGGGGCCCAAAGTCTAGGCGACCATTTTAGGGTGCATACACTACCTCGTTGTGATCCACCAGAGTCTTTCTTCTAACTTTACCACGAGTATGTTCGATTTCCATACTCCTGCTAAAGTGGGGGCTTAAGGTATCATCTTAAAATGGAAGCACTTCCATGTTAAGAACGTTTAGCCCTCCTTAGGGGGTGTTTTTTATCACCATCATATTGTCCCCTCATTTCTGCATCCTTTCCTACTCCTCTGCCTGTTTAGAACCCTGATTGGACCTATCCGGGAACCTTCCATCCCATCTGGCATGTTTTCTAGGGGTCCTGACTCCCTAGGTCAAGGTTGACCTCAACCTTGACCTAGGGCAAGGATGACCTCGACCTTGACCTGGGTCCCCCTTTCAAATCTGGAAGTCTGTCAGCTGTCGGAGGTCATCAAAAATTCATTTCCCGCTTCTGGGTCGGCTGTTTTGGGGTTCCGAAGCGACGATTCTTAAAATTATATTTAATATAGGTCCTCTTTTAGGGGGCATGGGTATAATTGGAATTTAATTCCCCTATGTCAGACTCTCTATGAGATTGTGCTCTAGTTTCATATAAAAGGAAGCTTTCTCCTCTTATTTTCTCTAACCACAAGATCCGTCAACTAAGTGAAATCTTGAAAGAAGTCATCAAGAAAAAAGTTCAAGCATCCATTTTTCTACATGTTTTCAAGCTTTCAAAGTGTTGAAGTCTTCCTTTCAAGCATTCAAGTTCTCCATTGAAGATCAAGGATTCAAGCTTTCAAGCCTTTGAAGGGATTTGGTTCAAACATTGAAGCCCTAGATCTATCCATCAGTATGGTGTGATCTCCCTTCAAGATCATTTATGCATCATCAAGACTCTTTCATTCTCCCTTCAAGGTGGATTCCAAGAATACAATCATGGAGGTTTATGGTTTCTAATTGAGTCCAAGCTTTCATATTTACATACTTACTTACATTCAAAATACAATTGTATATCTATTTGAATATCATAGCTTCATTATTAGATTTACTTCTACTACTTGCAAGCATTCTTTATTTCATTATTGATTTCAAGGTTAATTCCTAAATTAGGGTTTGACTAAGGCAAACCCCTCCCCCAACAAACAAACCCTTTTTTCTTGCAGGTATAGGTTTGGAACAACAGATCAGGACAAAGATTTGGATACCCTTTTCAGCAAACTTCCAGGATCCGAAAACAAAATTTCAGTCTGAGGCTTTTTAGGTCAACTGTGACCTAGGGCGCAATCAAAAATTCTAGAAAATGGTGACATTGACTTGAGGGTACAAATTGGAACTGTCTCAGAATAGAAAAAGATTTATGGGTTTTGTTCGTCTCTGCGTTTCTACTCTAGATTTGGTCTTGGATTTTCCAGAAACTCAACACAGGATTAAAAAAACAACATTCCTCAGATCTGCAATATTTCAAGGTTAATACGTTCCTCCTATTCAATTCGATTAAGGTTTTCAATCTATCTAAATCTAAAATACATTTAAAATTAATCAATCAAACACGAGTACTTAAGATCTTCCTTCCTTATTCTTATTTCCAAATGATTGATTCATTTGTGCATTGATCCTTTCTCTTGGGTTAATCAACTTGGATCTTTCATTTACATATCTAATGATAGAAGAAGAGTATCTTATTTACCTCCATAACCATATTCAAATGTAATATATAGACATGTACACCATTTCTTATGTTACAATTCTTTAGTGAGAAGTTAAATGAAGCCAAGAATAGATATTCATCATATGATCTATAGATGTATGCATTGGTCCAATCCCTCAAGAAGTGGAGGCACTATTTGTTACCCAAAGAAATCATTGTCTATATAGATAACCATGCCTTAAGTTTCATTAATAGCCAAGACAAGTTAATCCATAGGGACATGAAGTGGGTGGAAACCTTACAAGCCTATACCTTTTCTATCAAGCACAAAAATGGGGTTGCAACCAAATTTGCAGATACACTAAGTAGGAGAGTGCTTACTATTTCAGAGATTCAAATGAAAAGTGTTGGAATTTATGCATCAAAGGACATGTATGCAACATATATAGACTTTGAGGAAGTATATCAGGTATGCCTTGATTTGAATGATAGATACAATCATGAATTTTCTAATTATTTAATACAAGGACTTCTCTTTAAGGGAGGACAACTATACATCCCAAAGTGTTCCATGAGAACCAATATCATTCAAGAAAAGAACAGTGGTGCTATGTCTGGTCATTTTGGACTAGATAAGACATTGGAGCTAGTAAGAAGGCACTACTTTTGGCCAAAGCTACAAGTTGATGTTAGGAGGTTTGTAGAAACATCTTCTCTTTGTCAAAAAGCCAAAGGGAGAAGTACAAATATAGGTTTATATCAACCCTTACCCATTCCATCAAGACCATAGGAGAATGTAAGCATGGATTTTGTCATGGGATTTCCCAAGACTCAAAAGGAATTTGATAGTGTTTTCATTGTTGTGGATAGGTTTAGTAAAATGGCACATTTCTTGCCATGTAAGTCCACTAGCGATGCATCCTACATTGTAGATCTCTTCTTCAAGGAGATGATAAGAATTCATCGACTACCTTTAAATATTGTGTCAAATAGAGATGTTAATTTTGTTGGTAATTTTTGGAGGACTTTGTAGAAGAAACTAGGGAGAAACCTATCATTTTCATCAGCCTATCATCCACAAATAGATGGGCAAACAAAAGCTATCAATAGGTCATTAGGAAATCTCCTAAGGTGCCTCACATGATAGGATGGAGAGAAATGGGACTTTATACTTTCCCAAGATAAATTTTCATGCAATGACACAGTCAATAGAAGCACCAACAAGTCACCTTTTCAGATTGTTTATGGGATGAATCCAAGGGGAGTGCTTTAATTGAGACAACTTCCTAATACTGAACCAATTAGAGAAGATGGAGAACACTTTACTGCAACTATTAAGGAATTTCATGATCAAGTGAAGTCTCAAATAAAAAATACTAGACAAAGATACAAACACCAAGAAAATCAAAAGAGGAGAGAAGTTACATTTGAATTAGTAGGAGAACTAGTTTAGGCATTCCTCAAGAAGGAGAGGCTACCAAAGGTCAAACACACTAAGCTCTTACCCAAGAAGGTTGGACCATGTCAGGTGTTGGAAACATATGGGTAGAATGCATACAAGATCAAGTTACTAGCAGACCTTGGTATTTCAACCATTGTCAATGTATGTGACTTGACACCATATAAAGGAGAAGCTACTACAGCTGATGTACAACAAGAAGTGATAGAAGATCTTAAGACTTTCCCTAAAGCAGTCCCACCACAACTTGAGAAGGTGTTAAACACTAGAGTCAAGAAGACCAGAAGGAGAGAATACAAAGAGTTATTAGTCAAATATAAAGGATGACTTGAATCAAAGGAAATATGGCTTGATGAACATCAGATTTCCAATCAGGGTTCTTAACTCCAACAACTCATCTCAAGTGGACTTGGGATTTCTTCATCAGAGGATTATGGTGTAAGGGAACTCATCAAAAGAAAGGACAAGGAAGAATAACCAATCTAGGGGAACCTTTAGTTTTCTTTCTAAAATATTGTGTTTGTGTGTAATAAGTCCTAATCCATGTTATGACATGACCTTGTTTGACAATCTTATAAGCCAACTTGGTTACATAGCCAACTTAGGAGATTTTTCTGGTAATTTTGGGTTTGTCTAGTAAGTTTCATGTTTGTGTCTCCATTCAAGTTTTGGATGGGTGTTGAAATCTTCCAAAACTTTTTTTTGTCTTTTAGCATCTTTTTTTTTGCTATTTTGAGAAGTTCTTGTTCAACAAATTTTCTTACAGTCTTCATGCAAAAGTTTGAAGATGAAGATTTTCTTCTAGGAAACTGGAGGCTTCTTTGGATTTCAATGTTCCTTGAAGGTAAAAATTTGAGGAGGTGAGGAAAGTATGGTAGAGAAGCTTTTGAGTGACTGTAACAGTGAAGACAATTTTGAAATATCACAGTTTCCTGCATTTTTTTATAACAAAGATTTCTCATGCATGCATGGATTGATATTGAAGTAAAACTAATGTAATTAGGAAGGAAATATTGTTAGCTTTAATTTGAGTCCACTCTGAGCATATGGAGTTCCAGATTTTCTGAGAAAAGTAAATTTTAGTGCAGACTAGTTCGTTAAAGCAGGGTTAGCTAGGGTTATTTTTGTTATGGATGTAGTTTGAGTAGAGGAAATATGTATCAGTTGGTTGCTGCTACAAGACATTTATTGTTATCACAGATCAATGAAAGATGGCTATGAAATTGAAGGATGTGTCACATCAACTTTGGCAATTTGGTGATGATTAGTTTGACAAGAGAAGTAAGAGACCTACTAAGATTATCCAAACAAGATAACAGTGTTTGTAGAGAATTTTAAGTGGGAAAATAGACAAAGGGAAATTTTAGAAGAAAAGAACAATTTGCTATCAAATTGTTGGATTTGGTGCACACTGACTTGTGTGATCTAACCAAAATAAGGTGTCTACAAGGTAAGAGGTATTTTAGGTTGTTAATTGATGATAATTCTAGAATGACTTGGGTTACATTATTAAGAGAAAAATCTAAGGAATTATAAAAGTTCAAGATATTCAAAGCTAGAGTTGAAAATGAAGTTGATAGAAAAATCAAATTCTTATGATCTGATAGAGGAGGAGAGTTTGTTAGTGATGAAAATAATATATTTTGTGAGATGCATGGGATTAGAAGATATTTGTCTATTCCTAAAACACCACAACAAAATGGTGTTGTAGAGAGAATGAACCAAACTATACAAGAGATAGAAAGGACTATGATCAAAGAATAAAATATACAAAAAATTTACTGGAAAGGAGCCATACACATGATTGTATACACTCTTAATAGAGTTCTATCCTGGAAGAGGTATGGTAAGACTTCATATGAACTATGTATGGAAAGATTTCAATAGTGAAGTATTTCAAAGTATTCAGAAGCAAATGTTACATTTGTAGGGATGAAGGAAATATTGGAAAATTTGACAACAAAGCAGATGAGGGCATATTTCTAGGATACTCTACAAGAAGAAATACATACTAGTGTTACAACAAGAGATTGAATAAAAAAATTTAATGTGCAAATATAAGATTTGATGAATTTTTTTCAAAGGACTCTGGTATTCAAGAAGGATATGAATCCGATGAGTCCACAAGAAAAGAAGTAAGAGAGAAGAAAAAAAAAAAAAGATAAGAAAAAAGATACTCAGGACACTTCAATATTTGTATCAAAAAATCTTAAGTATGTACAAAGGAATCACTCAAAAAATTAGATCATTAGAGATAAGAATAAAGGAGTTATTACTAGAAGCAAGGCTACTAAAAAACAAGTTCTACCATGTTTACTTTATGATTCTGAACCTAAGACAATGGAAGAAGCTTGTTGTGACTAGAATTGGATGAAGGCAACAAAAGAAGAACTGGGTCAAATTGATAAATTTTAGACTTGGGAACTAGTTCCTGAATTAGAAGATAAACATGTCATATAAACAAAGTGGGTGTTCCAGAATAAAATGGATGAGGATGGATGAGTTGTGAGATACAAATAAAGATTGGCTTGTAAAGGGTATACTCAGGTTGAGGGCATTTATTTTGAGGAAATGTTTTCTCCTATTGCCCGATTGGAAGCTATTAGGATATTATTGGTATTTGTAGCATTTAAGGATTTCAAAATCTATCAGATAAATGTGAAGTCAACATTTATGAACGTAGAACTAAAAGAATATGTTTACATTGAACAAATGGAAGGATTTATGTTTTCAAATATTCAATACATCATCTGCAAAATAAAGAAGGATTTGTATGGGTTGAAGCAAGCTCCTAGAGCTTTGAATGGAAGATTGGATAAGTATTTAATGGATCATTTTTTTTAGAAAGTGTCCGCTGACAATAATAATTATCTCAAATTTGAATCAGAAAAGTTCCTTGTGGTTGTGGTTTATCTGGATGATTTAAAATTTGAAGGAGACAATGACATGTGCAATAAATTTTCTGGTGAGATGCAGGATGATTTTAAATTTCCATGATTGGTGAGTTGAATTCCTTTCTTTGATTGCAAGTGAATCAAAACAGTGAAGACCTTTTAATTTCTCAGTCAAAGTATATCAAAGATTTGATGAAAAATTTTGGATTGGAAAATTCTAAACTATTGTGTACTCATATGACTACCAGATGTAAGTTGACCAAAGAAGATAAATCCCCCAACATAGATGCAATACAATTCAAATCAATGATCAAAGGACTACTTTATCTGACAACAACTAGACCGGATATCATGTATGTCATTTGTCTAGTAGCTAGATTTCAACAAGAACCAAGAGAATCACATGTTGTTTCAGTGAAGAGGATCTTTCGATATTTGAAAGGAATAGAGGAATTTGGATTATGCTATCCTAGAGGATACAATTTTACCTTAACAACCTATATTTATGCAAATTTTAAATGTCAATGATAGGAGGAGTCACAATGGTGGATTATTTTTCCTTGCCTCCTAGTTACTTGTTTGGTTAAGTAAGAAGCAAGATTTTGTGTGATTGTCCAGTGTAGAAATTGAATATATTACAGTTGCTTCATGTTGTACATAAGTAATCTAGATGAAATAGACCTTAAAGGATATTGGTGTGTTATTTGATGAACTGATCCTAATTATATGTGATAACACTAGTGCAATAAACATTTATAAGAATCTGGTACAACACTCAAAGCATATTTCTATCAGGTACCATTTTTTGAGGGAAAAGGTGCTGGAAAATGAAGCAAAACTCAAATATGTGCTTATAAAAGATAAGTTTGTGGATATATTTACAAAGGCTTTGTGCAAAGATACTTTTGAATATCTATGACAAAACTTTGGCGTTTCACCCCCTCCCAATTTGAACTAAGTGCATTAGGATGTGTCATTAGTCCAAGAAATTTACTATACATTCTTGGTCTAGACTAATGTATGGGGCTTCCTCTCAGGGGGAGGAGAGTGTGTTATTGCCCACATTTTTCCTTCGTGTCAAAGTGGGAGATAAAATGTATGCATCAGAGTTATATAGTGAGATAATTTGTTTGTCATTGATGGATATTGCCATCAATGTTAAAGAGGGAGATTATTAAAAGGGGATTTTTTTGTTGTTGCAAGCTATTTATGTGTCAGTATTGTTTTCATTGATGGCACCATACTGCTTTGGTGGTTGGTTTGTTTTTAGTATTTATGATATGTTACATATGTATTTTTTAGGATCTGATGGTCCAAAGGCTGGTGCTCTGGGAAATATGTTTACAGTAAGGTATTCAGTGAATTTTGTGTCTGATAGTGGTCTATAATTCTCTTCTATTCTGAATATGGTATTAGTAGTTTGGTTTTTTATCACTCAATGCTTTAACTTTTGGTATTCTATTTTTGGGTCATGTTGATTCAATCTAGAGGCTTGATTGCTAATGGTATTATTTCTTATTAGGCTCTGGTTATTGAAACATTTGGGTAATGTGTATTTTGGTTGAGGCAGTGTGTGTGGTGTGGTCCACTTTTCATTCCTCCCCACTGCGAGACTGTTTACTCTAAATCTATTTCAAATTATGTTTTGATGGTCAGCTTGGTGGTTTTATATTTTAAATATCAATATAAATAAGAGGATGATTATGATAAATTGATATGGAAGTTTTCTGAAAAGATGATCTATCAGATATTGTGTGAGGTTATACAAAAGTGTGAAGTTAGGTTGTGAGAAGAGTGTGTGTGTTGTTGCTATTATACATCGAAGGCAGTGACCCAATGACTTCTTTTGAAAATTGTACTTCAATGGTGGATTTCCTTTTTATTCTTATTTCTTAGGATACTGAGCCCTTCTCGACAGTGAGCCCACTTATAGTTAGCATTCTAATAATGAGCCGCCTTTTGTAAAAATTACCTTAACCGGTGTCACTGTAACTGGTGTTTTTATTCATGAGAATTAGCTTCTTCATGGTTTTTCCCATCTTGTGCTTTCCATGTAAAAATCTAGTGTCCATTGTGTATGGTTCATGTATGTGCTTATTCTTGAGCACATTTGAATTGGTTAAGTGGTTAAAGAATTAATCTACTAGATCCATATCTCTAGAATTGATAAAAGTTTTAATCTACAACTAATTCACCCCGCTTCTTAGTTGTCTGGGACATTCAACATAGTTATGTTTTTATGGGGTTAAGTAGTTCAGTCCTTCTGTGAATCTCTAATGTTAATTCTTTCCTTTATTAATATTAAATCTCCTCCTAGGCATTAGGAATGAGTGATAGGTAGTTAGAAGTTGAAGTTATTAGACTCACCTGGATATATATGAGTCTTAAGGGAACCTAAAAAATGTCAATGTTTTACATCTTTTTCCAACTAAGTACAATACTATTGTAAAAGAGTGACGTTGAATGCATGATTATATGAGTTAATGATTTAGTTTATGTCATTCCATTATACATCTACCCAAGGGGCCCCACTTGAGGTAATATTTCTCTAATCATTATTTATTAATTAATAGTTAGATATTGATTTTGTTGTTGTATGTAAGGTAGCTCCAGAATATTGCTTTGATTATTGTAGACAATGTCTTGTAAAAGTGACTATTTTCTTAATCAACATAGTTTCAGTATCATGTTGTAGAATGCTTTGGTGTAGCTAGTTATATTGTATCATTTTATTATTGCTTGTTTTTGTCTCAACTTGCTTACTTTGTGTATTTTAATTTTGTCAATTGATTTTCATTAAGTATGACAACAACCTAGATGAGGTCATGGTGCACATAATTAAATGTAACATATATACCATGAAGAGTTGCTTAGTTTATATTGCCAATCTACGAGTTTAGAAGCTACTTGGGATGCTAGGATAACTATGATCATAAGTGGATATATGGAAATGTATAATTGGGTCCCTCCATATTAACCTCTTCTAATTTGGGTCCAAATGACACCATTTGAATGTGCTAGGAATGAATGTAATTTCTTGGAGAAAGTGTTATTTTAGAGAAGTAAAAACATGGAAACATGCACATTTTATGTTTTGTGCATCATGTGGCCAAACCAAGTATACCAACTCATTGATATGAGTGATTGAATGCTATTAGAGGTCTCCATTCATTCCTTGAGGGTCTTGGTCCTTGCAAAATATGTGATATTAATGTAGTCTTTTAAGAGTATTGAGAGAGAAAAAAAACTACCAAATTATGATGGATTAGTTATTGAAGTTCATGAAACCTACAATATTTTGTCTAGACAAATAGGTGGTAATGAGGTTCCTCCAAATTGACCTCTCTTGGATTTGATGAACTCAAATTGTTGGACCATGCTAAGAATGAATACATTTTTGCAAAAATATCATTTGAGAGTTGTAAAAAGGTGGGAATAGGTGTATTTTGCATAATGTGCATTGTAGGGGAGGGATCAACTCTGCCAACATATCAAGGTAGGTGGGTGAATACTATTAAAGAAATCCATTTTTTTCTCATCCTCTTGATCATAGTAAGATACATTGCTCAAAAATAGTCTCTTAAGATTCATGAGAGAAAAAAGTGTCAAACTATGATAGAAAAATTCTTGAAGTACATGACAATTTAAAAAAAATGTTTAGACCTTATACATGGGTGTATGGTTCCTCTACAATAATATATTAACTTTTGTCAACTAGACACCATTTGATTGTGTCAAGAATGAATTTATTCATTTTATTTAGTAGTGCAAACATGGACACATGCAAATTTTGTGTTTCATGCATCACGAGCCTAATTCGACTACTCCACACATTAAGGTGGGTGAATAAGAGGCCTCTTTTAATTACACAAGTCTCTCAATCTTGTTAGGCTACATTATTATTTCAAGTAATCTCTTAAGAGTCGCGAGAGAAAAAATTGCCAAACTATGATAAAGTAGTCAGTTCTCTGAGTTCATGGCTCTTAGGAATACTTTGTTTGGACCTATAGGTGGATATGTGGTTCCTCTACAATATCTTCTCCTAGTTTTGGTCAACTCAAAAGTTTTAATAATTTTTTTTTTTGTATTTTTTTAATATCTTGTGTCAATAATAAATACATTTTTGTAAAAAACATCAATTGAGAGTACTACAAACATGTAAACACACATTATTTATGGTTCATGAAAATTGTGGGGCTAGATCGCTTGTCCCAACATGTTGGGGTAGGTGGGTAAATTTTATCAAATTCCTTTGTTCATTCCTTGAGTCTCTTCAACCTTGTAAGCTATGTTATTTTGGCACAATGATCTTAAGATTTATAAGAGTGAAAAATTGTCTGACTATGACAAAGTAGTTCCTATAGAGTTCAAGGCACAAGATCTATAAATGTTTAATTTGGACCTACAAATAGATCAATTTTGGACAACTCAAGACCATTTGACCATACCAACAATAAATGTATTCTTGCAAAAAGGATCATT
>MU218197.1:106142-117374 GCA_018584345.1 Thuja plicata | reverse complement strand
TTAATTAAATCATTATGATCTAATTAGTAACTCACCTATTCACTCTAGTTTGCTTCAGCTAACCTTAGGGTTTCCCTTTTTAGGGTTTCGTGATTCCTTTTATAAGGATTCACCTCTTAGTTTTCTTCACAGAGTTTTTACATCGCATTGTAATTCATAGAAACATATCATTAATATATTGTTTTCTTGAGCACATGATGTCTCTGGCTTTTTGGCCTCCATAGCCATTCTTCTGTTTCTTGCTTCTTCTCGTGACAGGTTTGCATGCAGGTGATCTTGGGTGAAGTTGCATTTATCAACTTCTACAATCCCTAATAGTACCAAGCTATGAAGTATCTAGATTGACATGTGTTCTTATAAACAATGGAGCTAGTCAGATTATTAATCGAATCTTGCAATCTTTGAATTTCTTTATTAGTTCGTGCAAATAGTTGCTCAGGGGGAATGGGTGCATCTGCCATGTGGGATGTGTAATAATGTCTGAAAAATCTATATATATGTATGTACCTGAAATATTTTATTTACTATCAAATGAAGTCTACATATATGCTTTCCTTGAATTTAATTCAAGAAAATAAAATGAAAGTACTCATTTGGAAAATAAATAAATTACACAAATATACTACATACATATGATGCACGATGACCTACATTATTTCAATGTAAAATTAATTACATTTAAATTCAAGAACATTTAAATAAATTACACACATATATGTACATATGGACCATTTAAATAAATGTTAGAGTTCTGATTACACTTTGGTTAGGGTTCAAATTAGGCTTTTGTTAGGGTTCATATTAGGGTTTGGTTAAGGAAATAGTTTGTTAGGGTTAAGACTATGATTATGATTAGGATTAAATTATATAGTTAGGGGGTACATATGCAATGAGGACATATTAATTCTAGAAATGTGATAACTTGATAAAACACTAATTGAGGTTAATTTTTAATTTAAAATTCACTATGATGGGGTTCATATATGGCTTAGTTGAAGGTTTAGGGTTAAGGTAAAGAATTTGATTGAGTGTTAAGATTAGAGTTCAACATGGTTTTAAATGTGTAATTCAATTTAGAGTTAAGGATAGGGTTCAATCTATTTTAATGTTTAATTTGGTTTTCAAGATAGGTTGTTAACGATTAGGACTTGGACTAGGGTTAGTGTTTACATAATGTTTAATATTATGTTTACTGATTTTTTTAGGGATATCTAAATGTCAGTGTGGCCCTTTACTCATGGTCATAGAATTAGGTAATATGTATCTTGTTTCATTTAATTATAAATCTTGTAGGTTTGGGATCATGGATATTACCTTAATATCTTACAAGAATTGGTTCTCCATCGTAGGTACGAACTATTGGGTTTAAAAGTTTTACCATCCTTTAAAAGACTGGTTTTAAAGTTAAACTTGAACTACAATGTCTCTGCGAGTTACGTAGGCAAGGCCATCTATGATGAGCCTCCGAGGCATTAGGTCTAGCCCTTAGGTCTTGTACTTTTGAGTTCTTTCTTGATCTTGCCACCCCTTACCAATATTTTACATAGTTTGCATCTCTTTACAAAACTAGTTTTAATTGCCTTATGAAATATAGTTGTAGGTAGTTATCTCTTCTATAATGATGGAGGATTCAAAGGTAATGATCAATAATGTTGCTGCTATTATATCATACATTAATAGACTTACTGTTTTGAATTTGAGCTCGGGCATCATGCAATATTATTGTTGTCATTGTATGCTTGCTGCTGTTGTGCACCATATATTGTTTTATACACTATTTATTTCATTGAGACCGCGAGTTTTCCATTTGTAATGTATTTGCTGATATTGGATCAATGTATTTTGCCCACTTATTCATTATGTTGGCATACTTATTCATTATTTTCATTATTGTTACTTTGTTTTAGGTCTTCTCAATGTCGACTACTAATAATTGGTTTCTCTTTCTCCCTTGGGAATGTTTTTCAAGTAGAAAYGGTAGGATACCATCTWTCTTTCTTGAAGACTCTATCAAAAKGGGATCAATGTCCTTTATCTTMAATYRAATAAGGGGTGTAGAAGGTTGCTTTGCATCCATTGGGTATAGAAATTGAGTGGTATACCCAAAYGATGCAAAGCATCTTCTGCACCCTTGATTTCAKTGTAGAGAGAAATGTCATTGATACCCTTTGGATAAAGAAGAWTCAGAACATAAATATGATATCCTACCATTACTACTTGAAAATCATTTCCAAGGGATAATAGATGCTCTATCCTACCAMAAACACGTGTGTGTTCCTTATCATAGCCTTAACACAAGCTCAATCTCATGAGGTTGTAGTGGACCCAATTGATCTAGATTGACCAATAACAACTTACACTTTCTACATTGAAAAAGTACCACATCTCTCTCTTCAAAGGTGGGTTATTCATTACTACCATGTCATGTTGTATTTAGTTGTATGTAGCTCTAATTGTTTATTGTCTACTATGCAATCTTTAGCATATGTATCATGTGACTTATGTGTCATCTACATTTATTGATTTCATTTTACTTTCTTAAGCTATTTTATGTTTAACATTTGGTGTACAATATTCTAAATTGCTCAAAGTTTGGCATGTTTATATGGATCCAAATTATAAACAAGAAACTTAAATGGGTTTAAAAGTTCTACCATCCTTTAAAAGACTGGTTTTAAAGTTAAACCTGGACTACGATGTCTCTACGAGTTACGTAGGCAAGGCCATCTATGATGAGCCCCCGGGGCATTAGGTCTGGCCCTTAGGTCTTGTACTTTTGAGTTCTTCCTTGATCTTGCCACCCCTTACCAATATTTTATATAGTTTGCATCTCTTTACAAAACTAGTTTTAAATCCCTTATGAAATATAGTTGTAGGTAGTTATCTCTTCTATAAACACAACACATTCCATATGGTGTTAGAAGGCCCAGATGGGTAGCAATCCAATGGTACAATTGTGGTTTCTTTTTCCCTTGGTAATGCTTTTTCAGGTAGAAACTGTAGGATACCATCTATCTTCCTTGAAGACTCTTTATCAAAAGGGGATCAATGTCCTCTATTTTCAATCGAATAAGGGGTGCAGAAGGTTGCTCTGCATCGATTTGGTATAGAAATTGAGTGTTATACCCAAACGATGCAGAGCAACTTCTGCACCCTTGATTCTAGTGAAGAGAGAAATGCCAATGATACCCTTTGGATAAAGATGCTTGATACCACTTCTACCATCATTTAAAAGACTGGTTTTAAAGTTAAACCTGAACTATGATGTCTTTGCGAGTTACATAGGAAAAGTCATCTATGATGAGCCCGAGGCATTATGTCTGGCCCTTAGGTCTTGTACTTTTGAGTTCTTCCTTGATCTTGCCACCCCTTACCAATATTTTACATAGTTGGCATCTCTTTAAGAAACTAGTTTTAAATGCCTTATGAAATATAGTTGTAGGCGGTTATCTCTTCTATAAAAACAACACATTCCATATGGTGTTAGAAGGCCCAGATGGGTAGAAATTCAAAGGTACAATTGTAGTCTCCTTTTCCCTTGGTAAGGCTTTTCAGGTAGAAAGAGTAGGATACCATCTATCTTTCTTGAAGACTCTTTATCAAAAGGGGATCAATGTCCTCTATCTTCAATCGAAATAGGGGTGCAGAAGGTTGCTCTGCATTGATTTGGTATAGAAATTGAGTGTTATACCCAAACGATGCAGAGCAACTTCTGCACCATCGATTCCAGTGAAGAGAGAAATGTCATTGATACCCTTTGGTTAAAGAGGCTTGATACTAATTCTATCATCCTTTAAAAGATTTGTTTTAAAGTTAAACCTGAACTACGATGTCTCTACGAGTTACGTAGGCAAGGCCATCTATGATGAGCCCCCGAGGCATTAGGTCTGGCCCTTAGGACTTGTACTTTTGAGTTCTTCCTTGATCTTGCCACCCCTTACCAATATTTTACATAATTTGCATCTCTTTACGAAACTAGTTTTCAATACCTTATGATTTATTTAGCTAAGTTATTGATGTAGCTTATCTTATGATCTTGTATGTAATAAACTATAAATTTTATATCACGCATCTAGTTGTGTAGCTGTATATATAGGTGCAGGAAATAAAGAGGCAAGGAGAATATGATACACATGCAAGAAAGAGAAATCTAGGTATGGAGTTGCAAGTCATGTTGGTTATTTGAACATCGTAATAAGCTTTATTTTTTTAAGTAGATTTATTATCATTTTAGATTCTAGTTAAATGATATAACAAATAGGTTCACACTATGTATTAATGTAGTATGTCATTGTTTAGAAAGAAAAAAAAATATTACAAATTAGATATGTTCAGAGTAGAATAAATAGTTTGTTTGATGTCCAATCTAGTGTTATGAATTTTAGGCATTACATAGAACTCTCCCATTTATTTTTCAAAATTTATAATACTTCATACGGTAGAAGTTTTTCAACACTCATGTGTTATGGCATTTAATGAAAATCTATGTATCATAAGTACAGCTTTTACAATTTTGTTTCTCTGTTATAAACAATTCATTATATTCAAATTATTTCTTATGATAGTTATAGGAACATTTCAAGGACTTTGTAAATAAATGGGTTTTCAAACCCCATTACAGTTATTGTAGATGTAGCACAGTTAGGTAAAGAAAATCTATGTTTTGTTCTTTTAAATTTATTTTTTGATTTATAGTTCTTCCCATTAATGAAATACTTGTAATTCACTAATATAAAGGGGTATAATGCATTCAAGCAAAAGGCTCTGGAGGCTGCTAAGTCTTTGTTAATAGAAAATACCTTTTGCTTGGTAATTTGAAGCCATCAATGGAAACTTACAATCCTAAACAATTAGTATACCATTGATGGCTTCATAATTATTAAGTGAAAGGGAGTTCTCAGATCCGGAACCCCCTTTGGTGAACATCCTTCAAGTATGATTTCAAGCATTGGATGCCCAAAGACAGGAAGAGAGAAATACAAATGAACATTGGTTGTATTTGAAGCCAGGTAATTTGATTAAATTAAGTTTATATTCTTGTAATTTGTTTGTTGATAGTGGATTGTAACCATAATAAAATAGATGCATTTATCATGTAAAACCATCTCTATCTGGAAAAACCTGTTATCCATGCATATTCTACACAGCTGCACGTGCATTCTTGATTCGGAGTGGGAAAATCTTATTTTGGATGCGAGGGAGAGAAGCCAAACACATAAAGAAAATGCATCACATAAACACGACAGTTGACAAACATAAATGTAGATATCACAATAGCTGAGAAACATAAATGTAAATATCACAGTCACAATTGTTTGGAGACACAACATAATTGAATGGTATACCCAGACGATGCAACACAACCACTACTCCGGTTCCAAGTTGACACCGCGAGATCCAAGAATAAATTTAGAGAGCGGAAGAGGGCCATAACAGCCAAAATAATATAGGGTCCCTATATTATTTTGGTCGTTATGGCCCTCCTCCTTCACTCTCTAAATTTATTCCTTATCTATGGTTTTTGGATCCCGTAGTGTCAACTTGGAACTGGAGGAGTAGTGGTTGCGTTGCATCGTCTGGGTATAGCACTCAATTATGTTGTGTCTCCAAACAATTGTGACCATGATGCCTACATTTATGTTTCTCAACTGTTTTATCCCAGGACCCCTTATGACGCTTTACGATCCCTAAGAATACGTCTTAGAGGTCTTAAAGTGTCGTAAAGGGTCATAAGAGGCTCCTAGGAGGGGCCAGATAAGCTTCCACCTTCCCGTGGTTGGCCCTGTGAAGTAGAGAATGTTAAACCATTCTCGAAACAAAGAGAAGCTCGACAACCATCATTCAAATTTGAAGATTTACAGGCTAGGGTGAATTTTTTTTTTCTACAAACTTCTCGTCACTTTTTTGACCTTTGTTCGGTCGATGAGAAACCTATATAAACGATGAATTGATTAACAAATTGTCGTTGCTATTTCAACGGTCTTGCATCGACAATAACATCGTTTATATAGGTTTCACGTCATAAATGCGACAGACTGTGAAAAGGGCTTAGGGTGAAAGGCGCACACAACATCTCTCATGGAGCCCTTTTGTTCAACCTTTTGGTCGTCAGTTTTATGACAAATATGTCAGTCATCGTAAGTTTTGACAAAACAACTTCCACGTCAACTTTGGTCGACTGATCGACCTTTTTCAGTCACAAAATTGACCTATGGTTGTCAAAAATTGGGAAAATTTTTATTAGTGTCCTCATAATTGAACTCATAAACCAAACTCCCCTTAAGAATACGCATCATTTTTCACATAGATCTTCTCCCCCTTTGACATCAATGGAAAAGGCAGGGCAAAAAAATATAATCATCTCTACCAAATCCTATATTGTCCACATGAATATGTACAAGTTTACTTACAAAAGTTTGTAGACATCTAAAAAGTTGTCCTTTAATGTTTTCCAATCTACATTCCATGACTTCCTAAGACTATCTAAAACTAGATCTACCCACATATCAAGGGATCTAATATTCGGTGCGGAGGGCACATTATGTGCTTCTTCTGCAACCTCTAGACTTCTCTATAGAATGTCCAACTTAGGAATTATCAGATTCCTCAAGTTGGAGAGTCTTCCCAACATTCTCTACCTTTCCACCTCCAGTGTTTTGATCTTGTCATTTATCTTGATTACCTCCTTCATGTGAGTAGATGCAAAGTCCTTTGATAAATTAAAGGCTTTTGCCTTAACTGCCAGTAGTTTTTTATTTTCTTCCAATAGTTTATCAATATCTGACACATGGATGAAAGGATTTATACATTGTTGCAATACTAAACTCCATTCCTTGATAGCTCTTTTGATTTTGTCAATTCCAGTGTTCAAGGATTTCTTATCTAGGTCTATCAATGAGCATTAATAATGAAATTTTTTATTTACAAATTCTTTTTGTGCTCTCTCTTCTACTCCTTTCTCTAAGGATGAAAAATGTATATCAAAACTGCTCAACAAGTCTTCTAATCGATTAGATGTAGAGTTACCTTGATTGATCTTTACATGAGGTAAGGTTCTTGTGAGTGTATGAACTTCCCTGGATACCAGTTCTCTTTCCTTCTCCTCCTATCTCATAGATTTCTCTATTGCCTTAGCTTGAGCTAATATAGCTATCTTCCTTAACTCATCCTCTTCCATGCTCTCAATATCTATAGAACTCTGGAAACAAAGTGGTTCGAGTGATTCATGTGAATATCTTGCCCATAATTCTTCAGGTTTTCTAGGAGAGTGACGAGTGTTTGTCTGCTCATGCTTTGCTTCCTATAATTTCTTAGTGATCTCAATTGTCCTATTAGTCTTCTCCTCTGTTCTTTCTAAATCAAGTATGTACAGTTCAATATATGCTCTTACTTCTTCTCCTATAGTAGCATGTGTATCCAAAACATCAACATTCTCATCAATCCCCATAACACTCCTAGTCTCAACCTGTTTATCTTCAGGGACTTCTATTTTTGTCATGATTCTCTTATCTCATCTTCGGTCATGATGTTTTTAGGATCGGTGAAGGGATCCTGCACAAATTCTTGTTGCTCATCATCATCAAGAGTAATCGACACACCACCAATAAATACATCAGGTTCCTTATTGAATTTTTATCCTTTTTCCTCTTGGTTATAGGCTCTTTTCTCTTTGGTAAATCATGTCGGGCATCTATTAGCATTTTGCTAATAATATCATCGGTTTCTGTAATAATTTCATCTACCTTTCCATCCATCAACATGTTTATTCTTTTCTTAGTTAAAATCCTCTTTGTTCTTCTTCAAGTAAATCTTTCCTTTCATCATTGCTAATTGTGCATATCTTCAACGTGTAACACTCTGTCAGGCACATGAGAAAACCCACCTTCGAGATCATCTTCCATGGATTTATATGGGTGCAATTTGAATTCATAATGTGGCTTCTAAAGAAAATTAACAATCTGTGGAGTATCTATGATTCTACCAAATAATTAATAAGATTTTGCACCGATAAATACCTTTTACTTTGAACTAGAGTTTCTCGTGAAATTTGATGAATAGCTCAAAGCGCTACACAAGCTTCACAGAACTAGATCTATTTTTTTCTTGAATTTCTCTAGTATAAGCTAGATCCCCTCTCAATATCTCATTCTCTTTCCAGTTCTTTCTCCTTATATTTATATTCTTTAAGAATAACTTGCAACTGTTCAACTTCACTGTTCAACTTATCAACAGTCTCAATGAATCCACTAGCTTCTTTGAATTTTTCTTCCAGACTAACAATACGACCATTGGATTTGTCTAGGTTTTCAAGTGAATTCAAATGTTGATTCTAAATACTACTAGGTGTTGTCATCAGGATCTTCCTCAAGCTGTTAAATTTCTTCCAAGGAACTAGACTCTGATACCAATTGTTAGGATTAGGGAGCACTGAGAGGGGGGGGGGGTGAATCGGTGTAGCAGTATTATTAAATTTCTTCTTCTAAAACTAAACCTTAATATGTAAAGTAAATTCAGGTAAACCAAGGAAGATACAAAACAATAACAGAGTGTGTGCCCCAAGTTGTGGACCAAAAAGCGGGGTATAAGTGGACACATTTTTTTTGATATCGGGTAAACCTGATCTTGGAATAGGCATTTGAGGGTCATACAGTCAAAATAAGAAGATGTGTAAAAAATAAAAATTGTGGTACTCTGAATCTTATTTCTAAAACACTAATTTTTTTTAAAAACTGATAAGATTAAGAGGGTCAAACCTTGCGTGCACAAAAACATGTTCCTAATTTTTTTGGAAAAACATAACATAATTGTTTCCGTGCGCGGTACAAAAGATATAGTTATATTCAGTATTTTTTAAATCCCTTTGGTAGAACGATAGGTAAGAGTAAGATCTAAAATTTGTGTATTTTTTTGTAATTTTTCGATGAGTATTTTTTTTCTGTGATTTTTTGAAGTGATCGCATCCTAAAAATATGGTACATGTTCATGCGTTGGGCATAACTTGCATGAAAATAATAAAAAATGAAAACTTTTTTTTTTAAATGTGTATAATATCAAGTGTAGAACAATAATATGTAATTTATTTGTAATTTGATTAATTATATCAAAAGTTATTAAAACAATGGTAGACATATGTCTGTGAGGACAATCAAGACACTGGTAAAGAAAATTAAAGTTTACTATGCTAATCTTGTCCAAAAATAGAAAAATTTATATGGTTAGAAAGCTAAGAAGACGTATGAGATTATGGTACAAATTATAAAGATGCCCAGTTGACAAACTGAAAACCTGATGAAGATAAAGTCGAGAATTGATCTTACAAGATGAAAAATGTTTAAAAGAACAAAAATGGAGGGAAAATGAGCCTCCAATCCTTTGGGTAGTTTTCCAAAGCTCTTCCCAAGCCATAAATCGATCGGGTTATGAAAATAAAAAATAAATTCAAAACCCGATCGGGTTTTGAAGAAGTAAAACTTATGCATTTTATTCTCCATAACCCGATCGGGTTTTGAAGACACTAAAATAGGCTTTGCTCTGGAAGCCATAAATTCCACATACTGAGTCCGATTGATTCCGTTCAAAAAGCATAGGAAATATATTGAGACGATATAACACATTATTAACCTATTATAATCTGTAGGCATCAACATTTTTTCTTCCATCTATTTGAATCAAGTAAGGTATAAAATAGACACTCATTATTACCCATACATGCAACATATAGGAAAATTAGTATGCTCTCTCTCTATCTCTCTCTCTCTCTCTATCTCTCTCATATTATCTCCCACTCCCAATATGAGAGAGAGAGAGAGAGTTTGGGAGTAGGAGATAATATGAGAGAGAGAGAGAGAGCATACTGATTCATATATGTTGCATGTATGGACAATAATGAGTACCTATTTTATAACTTACTTGATTCAAATTAATGGTAGAAAAAATATTGATGCCTAAGGATTATCATAGGTTAATATTGTGTTAGATCATCTCAAGATATTTCCTACGCTTTTTGAACGGAGTCAATCAGACTCCGTATGTGGAAGTTATGGCTTCAAGAGCGAAGCCTATTTTAGTTTCTTCAAAACCCTATCAGGTTATGGAGAATGAAATGCATAAGTTTTACCTCTCTATCTCTAATATTATCTCCCACCCTTATATGAGTGAGAGAGAGAGAGATTTTGGGAGTCACATATTATCTCCCACTCCCAATATGAGAGAGAGATTTTGTGAGTGGGAGATAATATGAGAGAGAGAGAGAGAGAGCATACTGATATTCCTATACGTTGCATGTATGGACAATAATGAGTACCTATTTTATACCTTACTTAATTCAAATGGATGGTAGAAAAAATGTTGATGCCTAAAGATGATCATAGGTTAATAATGTGTTCAATCGTCTCAAGATCTTTCCTACGCTTTTTGAGCGGAGTCAATCGGACTCCGTATGTGGAAGTTATAGTTTCCATAGCAAAGCCTATTTTAGTTTTTTCAAAATCCGATTGGGTTATGGAGAATAAAATGCATAAGTTTTACTTCTCTCTCTCTCTCATATTATCTCCCACTCCCAATATGAGAGAGAGAGAGAGAGCTCTCATATTATCTCCCACTCCCAATATAAGAGAGAAAGAGAGGGAGATAATATAAGATAGAGATAGAGAGAGAGTGGGAGATAATATGAGAGAGAGAGAGAGAGAGAGCATACTGATTTTCCTATATGTTGGATGTATGGACAATAATGAATACCTATTTTATACCTTACTTGATTCAAATGGATGGTAGAAAAACTGATGATGCCTAAAGATGATCATAGGTTAATAATGTGTTAGATTGTTTCAAGATATTTCCTAGGCTTTTTCAACAGAGTCAATCGAACTCCGTATCTGGAAGTTATGGATTCCAGAGCAAAGACTATTTTAGTTTCTTCAAAATCCGATCGGGCTATCGAGAATATTATGCATAAGTTTTACTTCTTCAAAACTCGATCGGGTTTTGAAGTACTTTTTAATTTTCAAAACCCGATCGGGTTTTGAGACAGATTGTATTTTTTAATAATATTTTCCTAGCTTGGTTACCAAGTCGAGAACAATTTCAAATTTTCAATAGCCCGATCGGGTTATATGAAATTTGAATTTTTTTAAAAGATGTGTCCACTTTTTTGGTCCACAACTTGGTGCACATACCCAACACCATAACAACATAATTTGTTATTCAGGAAAACCCGGTTAAGGGAAAAACCCT
>MU218196.1:302837-314366 GCA_018584345.1 Thuja plicata | reverse complement strand
TGAGGCTTTGAAAGTTGTTTCACTTTTAGGTTCAATCTTCAATCTTGATATCTCAAATGCAGAGATTTTGCTGATCAAAGTCTCTCTCTTGAAGTCTTGTGAGAATTGCATGGTTTCCTCTAGAATATTGATCTTGTTTTCATAGTCTGATGTTAAAGTGGTTAGCAACTTGTCCATTATATATTCTTCTAATATTTCTCCACCATTGTTTCTGATTCTAGAGACTGCTTCATTTCTTCTTTGATTGTAGGCTCTAATGTTCTCTTTGAGTAACATCTCAAGACTGTTGTATTTCTTTTTCCATGTCTTCCTGCGTGCATTCTTTTCTTGAATATCTCCTTCAAACATATCTTCTAAATACTTCCATATGGTATAAGCTTTGTCAATTTTCTTGATCTCAGAAAATTCACTGTCAGATAGGGCGCTGATTAGGGCTTCTTTGGAAATTGCATTATTGGTAAATGTTTCCTTTTGTCTATTAGCAGTGTCATAATTTGCAAGGTCTTTCAAAGATGGAATTACAACTTCTTGTGTGGCAATTTGAAAGATCTCAAAGCCAACACACTGTAGATGTGTTATCATTTTGTTTTTCCAATCCAGATAATTTTCTCCATCTAACTTTGGGATTTCTTTTCTGAAGTAAGACATCTGATCTACCTTAAGCTATTTGGATTTTTCTCCAAGGCACTTAGCTCTGATACCAATTGTTAGAATAGTCCCAAAGGATAACTGAGAGGGGGGGTGAATTAGTTATCAGTAACTTCAGTTCTTTTACTTCCTTAACTTTAGAATACAACAAAGTAAATTCTTAATCAGATAACACAGTACTCAACACACAATTTGATTACGGGGAAACCAAATGGTAAAAACCCCGGTGGGAATTAGCACCCACAATAAACTATACTTGTTTGTAGTAATCCTTGTTAAAAGATATTTCAATCCTGTTAGGAGTTGTACTTTACAATGCAATAAGTATAGAGACCTGGTTAAGGGTCGGAACCTATTAGGATTCTTTTACAAATAACCCTGTTAGGGGTGGCGGACTCGCTGTCCAAAAGCTCACTGCTTGATGGGGAAGGCCACAACTGTCTGTATAAAAGATATGCACTATATCTGATAATGAAATATAGAGTAGACATGTTGTCTTGATCAGTTCCAACATATTACAATCTTCCACTTCTTCTTCACATAGACTCTTGATGAATGAACCACATCTGATATTTTGCTATGTACATCTTCTGTTTCTTTTTGTATCATTCACACTTAGCGTTCACAAACGAACTACTATAAGTATCTTCTCCAATTTAGAAGGTCATGTCATCTCTTATAAACTCTTCAACAACATCTTATTTATCTTAGCTAAGCATGCAAATAATATTAATTCTGTGCAAGTCAAACTAAATAGACGCAACACTTCACTGAGTCAGCTTCACCAAATCAACTCAAACAACATGATCTTGATGTAATATGACAGACACATTTAACCAAAGATAATTAACTCATAACTAATCATGAATATACACACGCATATCCTGAAGATAGGTGCAACTCAAGAAACATGTTATTTATGTTGGCCCTAAACAGTTACACTTCCAGAACTGTAACTGCCAATAATAGAATTGCATAACTTTACTGAAACATCATATCTAGGTCTACGTGTATGAACATAACATAATAAATATGTCAAAAAAATGTATCTATCCATGCAAGTCTTCACATCATCATTCTGATAAGTACATACAGAATTACTACTGTGTATTATATGTTGTCATCAATGACAAACATACAATCTGTCAACTGCTCCGAATCAAATCTCCAACACTATTATCCTAGCTACTTTACCTCCTTCTCAACCCGTGCTTCCTCAAGCACCTAGGTTACCTTCTTCCTTTAAATAATATGATTTAGTGGAACAATTACACACTACTCCAGCTAAGATATCTTTATGGGAATTACTTCAAACTTCTACATATCATGAGGCATTGCAAAAATCTTTATCTACTCTCCCTGCTACATCTCCTTATCAAGAGGACATTAATTCATTTCTGGATTGCATGTATACTATGCCTTCTACACCTCCTATTTTGTTTTCCGATGATGATCTACCTACTGTTGAGGTGCAGAATCAATATGATGCTCTTATGGTTGCTGTCTCTATTAATCAGAGTATCATTCGCAGAACATTGATTGATAATGGATCTGGGCTTAATGTTTGTAGCATGGATATGCTTAGGGAAATTAAGGCCGATCTTAGAACTATTCAATTGAACAATATTCCTATTTGTGGTTTTGATAATATTCCAAAGAAAAATTTTGGTATTATTACGCTACCTATTAAAGTTGGTCCTGTACTTCTCTACACTCTTATCCATGTTATGCCTGGACCACTCAATTATAACCTTTTATTAGGAAGACCTTGGTTACATACTATGCATGTGGTTCCTTCTACTCTTCATCAAAAGGTTAGGTTCATTTATAACAATATGATGTACACATTACATGCCGATGATGCACCAAATCCTTGCCTGAATGTGGAATATGATAAGGTTCCCGAGCCTATACAACCAGTCAAAAAACCTGAGCAACCACCTGAGGTTAAACAAGATGAGATTCCATCTTCTTCCCTAATGGAAGATGATTGGGGAACATTGTATTTTAATCCTACTTTCCTAGGAGAATATAAAATTTCAGATTTGGAATTCATGAAAGAACAAACTGAGTTTGAAAAAAAAGTTTTTATTCCTTCTCCACTTTTTGAGGAGTTAAAAAGTAACTTTGTTGCTGCTTCTCATGATGAAACAATTGAGACAATAAAACCAAATTGCTATGACATTGTGACATATGCCACTCCTTTAACTCAATCCGATATGGCTGATAGATATGGTTATGGTTATCATTTACTCAAGAAATTAGGATTTAATGGGAAAGGTTGTGGTAAGTATGAACAAGGTATACAAGTACCCCTAGATAGTGAAGATTGTGATTATACTTATGGGTTAGGATTCAATCCTTATAGGAAACCATCAACTTTTCCTCTTAATGTTAATCATATTTATGGTGGACATTTAAAATTGGTTAATCCACTTCTCCTTGACATGGATCAAAAGCCTAGTTTGGACATCTTTCCTGAGGATGAAGCCCTAACTAATTTTTTAGGAACTTTTCAAGATCTACCTACATTTCATCATAAAAGGAGAAAGTTGTATTGCCTAAATAGTGAAGCCTACTTTGGAGAATAGATGAATCAGATATTTCCCCTTTGCTAATGGATTCTCCCATACAAAGTAATTAATTAATAACTGAGACCATTGAGATTCAAGTAGATGAGAATGATGCTGAGAAAACAATCAAAATTGGAAAGTGTTTGAGTCAAGATGAACATGATCAATTGGTTTCTCTCTTTCTTGAATATAAGGATATCTTTGCTTGGACATATTTAGATATGTCAGGTATAGACCCCAAGATTATCACTCATAATATTGTCCTTAAACCCAATGCTAAACCTGTGAAATAGAAGATTCACAAGATAAATCCAAGCATCGCTTTACTGGTAAAAGCTGAAATTGAAAAATTATTAGGTGCTAGATTCATCCACTCTATTGATTATTTTGAATGGATTTCCAATATTGTGGCTATTTCTAAGGGAGAAAAAAAAATAAGAATGTGCACTGATTTTCAGGATTTAAATAAATCATCCTTAAAAGATGACTTCCCGCTACTTAATATTGACATGATTGTGGATTCAACAACAAGTCATGCTTTATTATCTTTTATGGATGGATTTTTGGGTTATAACCAAATTTTTATTCCTATTGAGGATCAACTTAAGACTGCATTTATTAAACCTTGGTTGACATTCTGTTGAGTCATGATGCCTTTTGGATTAAGAAATGCGGGAGCCACTTACCAACGTGCCATGAATTTAATTTTTCATGATTACATTCATAAGATTTTGGAAGATTATGTGGATGATATCTTGGCAAAGTCTATACAGAGAGAAGATCATGTGTTCATTTTAAGAAAAATATTTGAAAGAATTAGGAGTTACAACATGAGGTTAAATCCTAAGAAATGTTCTTTTGGAGTTGATTGTGGAAAATTATTAGGATTTATTATTTCTAAGCAAGGCATAGAAGTTGATACTGAGAAGATTGATGCTATTATTAACATGCCTCCTCCTAAGAATATTTCTCAATTATGCAATTTACAAGGTAAAATACAATCTATTCATCGCTTTGTTTCTAACCTAGCTGATAGGACTGTTCCTTTTACTTCTTTACTTAGAAAGGATACCACTTTTTCTTGGAACCAGGAATGCAAGAAATCTTTTGAGAAATTTAAGGAATATCTTGCTAATCCTCCTATCTTACAAGCTACTCAATTCAATAAACCCTTTTATCTATATACTTCTGCCACTTCCAATGTTGTGAGTGCATTGTTGGCTCAACATGATAGTGATGGAAATGAAAGACCAATATACTATATTAGTCGGACCTTGTTGTACTATGAAACATGATATACACAACTAGAACAACAATGCTTGGCTTTAGTTTATGCTTGTCAAAAACTCTGACATTACTTGTTGAATGTTGAAGTCAATGTGATTGTTAAATTTGATCCTTTAAAACACCTTTTCTCGAAAACCGATCTCTCCGGTCAATTAGCAAAGTGGGTGATGTTGCTCACAGAATTTGATCTCAATTTTATCTTTCAAAATTCAATTAAAGGACAAGATTTAACTGATTATTTAGCTGAAGCTCCTTGTCCTCATTCTAATACAACTGTTACATCAGTAGAATTCCCCGATGAGAATATATTTTCAATCAAAAAAGATGTTGTTTGAGAGTTATATTTTGATGGTTCTAGGTGCAAGACAGGTTCTGGGGTGGGCATTATCTTGATCCTTCATATGAAGAAACCTATCCCTATGTCATATAAATTAAGTTTTCCTTGTACTAATAACATTGCGGAGTATGAAGCTCTTATAGTTGTCTTACAAGCAGCTTCATCCCTTCATATTAAAAACTTAGAAATTTATGAGGATTCACAATTGATTGTGGAACAAATCAAAGGAGGTTATCAAAATAAGAATGATAAGATGACACAATATCGAGATTTGGCTCTGGGTATTCTTTCACAATTCTCTTCTTACATAATTCAAACTTTACCTAGGAAAGATAATCGACATGCAGACGCCATGAAAAGTGTGACTTCTTTGGTTTGTCTTGAGAATAACGATGAAGAATTTCAATTTTATATACACACTCTTAAACTCCCTACAATTTCTGATAAGGTTACTGTTGATTGTTGTATCTTGCATTCAGATGAATGGTATTCACATGTCTTTCATTTTTTGAAAGATAATACTTTTCTAGAATCGGCAACAAGGAACACACGTAATTGTATTAGAAAGCTTGCATCCCGCTATATCATTTTAGGGGAAACACTTTACAAACATTCTTACAATGGTTTACTATTAAGATGTCTTAACAAAACTAAAGTACCTGTAGCTTTAGCGGAAGCTCATTCTGGTTCTTGTGGGGGACATTTTGGTGGGAAATCTTTAGTTAATAAACTCCTCAGAATGGGATACTACTGGCAAACAATGGAGAAAGATTCCTTTACATTTGTCAAAAAGTGTCCTCAGTGTCAACAACATGGTAATTTAATTCATGCTCCTGCTCGTGAGCTTTGTAATCAAGTTGCTCCGTGGCCTTTTAGCATTTAGGGTTTTGACCTTATTGGAAAAATCTTACCGACTTCTTCTCAAGGACATACTTACATTCTCACGGCTACGGATCACTTTACAAAATGGGTAGAATTTATCCCTCTTCATTCTACTACTGTAGATGTTATCTATGATTTCATCCTTAACCATATTATAGCACGATTTGGTATTCCTTCAATGATAGTTTCAGATAATGGTACATCTTTTAAGAACAAAGAAGTCACAAAATTCATGGAGAAATATCATATACAACATAGATTTTCTACTCCCTACTACCCTCAATATAATGGTCAAGCTGAAGCATCGAATAAGTTTATTGAACAAATATTAAAGAAAATAGTTAACAAACATGTGAAAGATTGGCATACACAACTTACTTATGCCTTGTGGGCTTATAGGACTAGTGTTCATACGGCCACTGGCACTTCACCTTATAATATTGTTTATGGCACTGACACTGTCATGGATTTGGAATTAGAAATACCATCTTTGTTTGTTTCATTTCATGGGATCATTGACAAAGATACTTTCCGGGAACAACGGTTACAAGAGTTAGAAATGTTAGATGAACAATGAATAAATGCTTTGGAACACATTAAGGCCTATCATAAATCACTTCAGAAACAATATAATCACAAGGTGATTGAACAGTCATTCTCGGTAGGTGATTTAGTCTTATATGAAAACCAAAGAAATGTGAATGCTCTACCTAGTGAGAAAGGAAAATTTAGTCCAAATTGGCTTGGACCCTTTGTGGTAATTGAGGATTTTACTTCAGGTGCTTATAAAATTGCTGATATGAATGGTGTTCCTCTTAAGGAACCTATTAATATTATGCATCTCAAATGTTATTTTCCCTAATTCATCATTCTTCCTTTATGTATGTATGTGTTCCTTATAGAATAAATATTTTATAAGTTATGTAAATTAGAATACATTCATACATATTTTTCCTTTCCTCTTTCTTTTGTTAAGTTTTGTGCATTGATGAAAATAAAAGTAATCAATCATAGAACTATTATTCAAAAACAAAGTTTTCTTCATAAATAAACTTTTTCTGAGTTTGGTACATATGTGGCACATGTGCCATATCTGTCAATCTCTATCCCTATGCTCTGAAGGTCAGTGGCTCCCAGCTCTCTCGGATCTATGGTGTGAGGCTAAGGATCTCGGAATGGTAGTCCATGTGCGACTCCTCGATATGCTCATCTCCTGGACACACTCCTGGGCTCTTTCTAGGTCAGCCATCAATTTCTCTTCTCTTTCTTTGCATAACCTCAATTCTCGCTATACACATAGGAAGATATTTGCATGCCTTCGGGGATCCATTTGTCCTATAAGGGACTCTCTCTCGCTAGCCGACAGTCGGTAGGATATACATGTATCCTTTAGAACATTGGATACAAAACTCCTCCACTCTGCAACGCTCCCTACAAAAATTCAAAATATTAAATTTCTTTAAATTCTTCTTCTAGACAAAATATCTATTCAAAACATTCTAAAATCTATATCATACTTGGATCTCCTACCTGGGTATCACCAAAAGATCTAGATGGTGGGAGCATGGAATGACTACTCTCTCCTCACTTTCTCTGTCTAGGCCTGGGTGGCGGTGTCTCTGTGTGCACTCGAGGAGGTCGTCATGATCTCAAGGGAGAAATATAGATTGCTTGATCACTAGTCCTTGTACTATGGCCTGGGGGCATTTCCTCTTCTCTCTCCTCCTCCATAAGATCTCCCTTGAAGGGAGGCTCCTCCTCATCTCTCTGATCCTCCTCCTCTCCTGCTAGTATGTCATCTCCTCAGTGGTTCCTCTCTGAAGGACCTGGATCACCTATGGGGTAGTCATCAGGGAAGATAGGATGGGTCCCCTATAAACTGCAGTATCTAAAATATTCTCTGCTAACACCTGCATAGGATATCTCAGGGGCTACCTCTATATCCTTTGTCTCATTTGTCTCACTATCTACAATGTCAGCTATTGTAGGTTGGCCTATGGCGCTGGTTCTCTAATAGTATCTCGTCAGATAGACATACCAAGGTACTGTCTGAGGGACCCCCTGTATCAAACCAAATTGTCTCATCACCCTATCATAGTAGTACAACATCACGACATGATTGGTAGGACATTCTAGTATCTTGCACTGCTGTGAATGTCTCAACTGATGTCAAGTATTCGGCCACTCTATCATCTGACAATAAGGTCTCCATATCACATTTATACCTAGTATACGGTCAAGGCATACTCTCCAAAAGAGGATATCTCTATACTGCCAGACATCTACTAGCGGATATGAAAAGGCTCTTGGTGTGCTCACATCTATCATCGTAGGAGTACCCTGTGGTCATGTACATGTGTAATTCTCAAACATCCAAACATGTAGCAGGGTGCACACCATAAGAATCTCCTACTGGTATCTCACTAACTGACTCAACTCATGATAAAGATGAGCCAACATGTTGTAGCCCCATGAGATGGTGACCCTGTCACTCTCCATCCTGCTTACAAGATGGGTGAGTGGTGTTAAAAATATTGTACCCTTTGTGTTGGGCACTACAACTAAAGAAAGTATACATAGCATCACTCTCCGTACCAAGGGTGTTGGACCTGCTAGTATGGCTGCCAGAGATATTTGATCTGATCGGGTCCTCATCTGTTGTACTCGTCCCAAACAATACTCCATATCTACAAAAATCACGGGAGGACCCCGTGGTACTCTCGGTGTGACAGGCTCACCTTGGATCAAAAGTCATAGGATCCTGTACACATCCTTCAGCATGATTGTGATCTCTCCTAATGGAAGCTGGAAGGAACATGTATCCTCATCCCATCTCTCTATCATGGCTGATATCATGGACCAATGGAACCTCAGCTGTGGTAGGACTGCTACCCAGTACAATCCCCCATCTCTCAATAACTGTATCTCCTCCTGCTGTAGCTCAGAGATGCTCCCTCTGATAGATAGTAGTAACCCTCCGAAGGGATGCTCTCGAAGATGGACGGGAGCCTGTAAGCACAAGCATGAATCATATCAGTACTTCTGCATCAAACATATACTGTACCCACCTGACCTAGTCAAGGTTGACCTTTTTAGTTTAGGGTTGACCTTTATGGGTCAGGGTTGACCTTATTGGGTTAGGGTCAACCTTTGTGGGTCAGGGTTGACCATCACCCCAAAAAGGACAAAACCTTCCCAGTCAGGGTCGACCTTATTGGGTCAGGGTCAACCTTACTAGGTTAGGGTCAACCTTTTTGGGTCAGGATTGACCTTCCTTGTAAAAACATGAAATTTTCAATCACAGACATTAGAAACAGGAACTTAGGGTAAAAGCACAATAATCTATCACCTTTTAGGACAATTTGATTGACTCGGTCGAGTTAGACTCGGCCCAGTCCAACTCGGCCCAGTCAAACTCGGCCGAGTCAAGATGACACCGAATGGCACCTATGTGGCCAAGTCAGCTTGTGCGCAAGCCAATGGGAGGGCTAGTAGGACTCGGCCGAGTCTGACTCGGCCGAGTCCCACTTAGCCCAGTCTACCTAGGTGGCATGCCATGTGGCAGCCAAACCTCCAAAAACATAAAAAATCCAAAAGTTTGCACTTCTGCTGGTTTTTTCTCTGCTCAAACTAGATAATGTCAAAAAAATAAAAGTGCCCTTTTCTAGATCTCAGAACTACGATTCTTGACATATAAATTTTATATTGTTTCGACTACAAAACATTGAACAAATTTGTTAAAAACTACATGTAGGTTATTAAAGCTTTCAGAAGTCGTTGCTTCGGATAATATAAAAAAATTCTAAATCAATTCAAAAAAATTTTAAAATCATAGATAACACTAGAGAAGAGAGTCATCTTCAATAATATGTAATTTATTTGGTTTTTGGTATAGTTTTGATAGGAAAAAAATGGCGGGAGACAAAAACTGTTGATTTCAAGTAAGTTTGACTTTGAATACTTATAACGGGCAAACTATACATCGAAAACACTTTTTTATTTTTTCTTGCACTACCTATACATATCATCTAAAACATATTATGAAATTGGAGGAAAAAATAATGTTTTACTTATAATGATTTGGCAGGAAGTAAACTCCCTGATTTATAGTTTTTTTAGAAAATGAAAAATAGACCTAAAAAATTCAAAAAACATATTAATTTTGGTTCAAATTTTTTTAAAAAAAATTATAGGCATATAATTAATCCTATTTGACACATTTCATCAATTTACATCATCTTCAAATTCTCAATAGAAATGTGACTTTTATGCCCTTGAAGTTTTATAGTTTTGGTGTTGTCCTTTTCCTTTGTAAAAGGATGATAGATTATTGTGCTTTTACCCCTTACCTTGGGCAGTGGTTGTCTGCTGGCCATGCGCTCCCTTAAGACCTTCATGCGGCTCGCTCAAAATTCCTCTCTCTTCGACATCCTGTCTCCTTTTTCAAACTCTGCACATGGTAAGAATGAGGTGGTAAGTGTCTCTTCCTCTTATTTATAGGCAGTAAATTAGGGTTTTACTAGGGTTTCATTTGAATTTATTTAGGTTAAACTTGAATTTTCCCTTTATATGCATTTAGATAGACATCTATTTTTTCTATCATAACTTGAGTTCAGTAGCTCCGTTTTCAATGCCATCAGAAGCATTGGGATCATGATTCACATACCTAACCTCATGAATGAGTTTAATAAGGTTTAGGACCTTTCTAACTAGTTTAGGAAAAGACTTTTCAAAAAATTAGATATTCAGTCTATAGAATTCACCTTATCACCCTGTTTTACCTTCCATGAATTAGTAAGCCAAATCAGGGGGGCCATAAGGAGCTCTATATACTTCTCAAGATCATCATAGTAAGACTTAGGTGCTCTATGGATTTTCATTAACCTTGTGTGCTGCAGGTTGCAGATACTCATGGTTTCTTGCAGGATCTTTGCATTGAGGACTTGGCTATATCCTTTTTATACTTTATGATGTTTTCATACTTTAGCTTGCATATTCACATAGTATCATATCTAAGCTAAAGTGGGGGCTAAATGTATCATCTTAAAATGGAAGCACTTCAATTTTGATAGGCTTAACACCCTCATTTAGTATGTTTTCATATTAGATTTGCATTTAGGATACATTTGTGCTTGATTATATATGTTTAGGTGAAATTAGGGTTAGGATCTTGTGGATCCTCCTAGGTTTACCTCTCCATGGCTCTTTTCTCTAGGTAGGAACTATGTATTGGTCCTCCTGGGCCTCATCCTACTCTCTCTCTCTAGGCCTCTAGGCCTTCTTAACATTCTGGAACATTCCCTCACCTTCCTAGGTCCCTGGCTGACTTGGGAACCCCTTAGAAACTTTCTGGTGACCTGCTTGAAACCTCAGGTCAGGGTCGAGGTTGACCCTGACCTAGGTTAGGGTTGAGGTTGAACTTGACCTAGGTCAAGGGAAAGGTTGACATAGACCTCTGTCGGGTGTTGGTCCCCGCATTCAAATCTGGAGCTTATCGGGGTCTGAAACTTAAAATAGGTCCCCGGGTTCGGATGCGGAAGTGTTTCCTCTGATATTTGAGTTAATATATTCCCTCCTTGGTTGGTGATTGTGATTGGACAATGATTCAAGGTGAAATTTTAATTTGGGTCCCTTGCATTTCCCTAGGAGGCCTATATTGAGATCTCTATATAAACACTCTCTTTTGCCTTCATTTGATCATGAGAGGAAATCAGGAGATGACATGATGAAATGATGATGCAAACAAGCAAGAGGATGATATAGAAGGACAAGCTAGGAGGACATATCATATTCCAATCAAGC
>MU218196.1:264641-278321 GCA_018584345.1 Thuja plicata | reverse complement strand
GATGATTAGAGGCCTCCCTTCACTACATTTTGACATGATTTTGTACTTGTTTTGATATCTGAATATCATGCTACTCATTGTAATCATCTTTATGATATTTTTGATATAATATAAATCAGAATCTTCTTTTTGCCGGTAATTTGAATTTTTAATAGTAATTGGTAATTCGATATTCAATGCTCAAGTACACTGTATTTTGTATTGGGTATGTTGCAATTTTGCTATGTTCAAGTATTTGATATAATTAGTTTTTATATTGTTTTACATCATTTCGTAACTAGCATTTCAAGTACTATATATATAGTATATTACAGCCCCCCCCTCCCCCGCCTTCGTCCCCAAACTGAAACCCATTTTCCCGTCCCGAAAACCGGTCTCAATGTCACAACGTCCCGACATCCCCTAGTACCCATGTTACACTGCTAGTAACAGTCAATAAAGCAAATAAAGCAAACAGACAAAGTGTGAATGCTACCTGTATACCAAGGAAGAAACAGAAGAATAGCATTTGAATCAGTGAAAGGATCTTATCAAACGGATATAAATTAAAGATAATTCCAGGTCATTTGGAATGCTGTACCAAAAACCATGAGAAAATTAAAATAAATCGCAATTTCACACCACTTGACCTCTGAGCAATTTATTGACTCAGGAAATCACAATTTTATCATAAAATTGCCTGCCCGGGACTTTATATGGTGCAGATGATTATTACAGAAATAGAAAAGAAAGGGCCTATCTATGGTGCTGATTCAACGCAGCTGCTGGCTTTGTTGCTACATGTCCAGACACAATCTGCAGACAACATACCTTGCCCAATGAGACTTGAGAGAAATTATATGTTTCCCTATTATCAGTAAAAAATGATCACCTTGAACCAATAAAATATTACATTGGAACGGAATTTTCGGAGGCAAAACTTGAAGTCTTTGATTGGCTGTTAAATGTTAGTCTAGTCACCATTTAACAGTACTCCCCTTTGCTATGATCTGGCAGGAACTAACAATATTAATGTGGTACAGTCTGCCATAAGAACTTGAAAGCCTCCACGAGTGTACCCATTTCTCCCCGCACAACAAATGCTATTTCCACCTCATATGAAGGGATTGTGGTCATCATGCTTCTTGGGCTTTCTGAGATCATTGAGCTTTCTGATATTATTGAGCTTAGTGGGATTATTGTAGGTTTACTTGTCACGCGGATTCGAAATACTCTTTCCGAGAACAACCAAGGTGATTCGTCGTCTATTTGGTGCCTCTCGGAACCTTGCGAGTACAAGCAAGGTGATTCCTCTACTCGATACTCCTTTATTTGGTGCCTGTCGGAACCTTGCGAGAACAGACCTATCCACGCCCATTTACCCGCCTCCAACTCCGTTGAAGATATTTTTACATTATCACCAAATAAAGCCAATTTAGCTTTAGGAGATTGACATTCCACAACAAAACATACCAGAGTTCCCTGGGTATTGGAACTCATATTCTGGTTATCAGTTGAGTTGATGACAGAGAGATATCTAAAGATAAAGTTTGCAAATGAAGCCGCATTAAGGACTGCCCGCGTACATATTAGAATTTCGTCTGGCCATTTCTGCAAATTCCACGCACACCTTTCAGTCGTTGCACAGTCAATTGAAAATAATTACAATTGTAAATGCTTATAAATTAGCATTACCTTCATGCTTTCAATGCAACCTTCAACAGCTGATCTACTGATTGCTGTGAGTTCCAAAATCCTCAATCTTTCCATGCGCTCCAACCTTTGTATGCCAACCTCCTTCCACCTCGTTTCTACTGTCAGCTCCTCCAACGCTGTGCAATGTTCCAAACCATGTATTTTCCTCACTCTGTAGCAGCCTTGGAGTTCAAATATTCTGAGAGAAGAAAATTGTGCAAAGCTGGGAAGTGCATCTAACTTCGGGCACGCTATTACGTGCAGGCTTTGAATATTTACCAGACCATCAATACCCCAGATGCTCCTCACCATTTTACACTTTGTCACTCTTATATTCCTCACTGTACTTGGTAGAATTTCTATCTCCATTAGACGCATATTAGAGTCGAGGAAAAGAGTCTCAAGGCCCGGACAACAATCCCGAGGGATTGAAATCTTGGACACTTCTGTCCTTGACAAATTTATCTGCTTAAGGCTGCAGAGAGAAGAAGCAAATGACCACGCCTGGAGATCCAATTGACTGATTGGGCACCCTAGTATTAAGAGTGTTTGAAGATTATTCAGCTGCCTAACTGATTTTGGTAAAGATTGCAATCCTGAATCCGATATCTCTAAATACTTCAATAGATTAAGACGTCCCAGAGACTCTGGTATACATTGTAGCTTGGGGCAATTGTCAATCACAAGAGTAGTCAAGGAGGACAAATCTCCAAGAGATGTCGGCAAACATGTGAGCAACTCACTCCCGATTGTCATCACTTGCAAGTTGCTCAGCTGACTGATGTTCATTGGTATCTCCCTTACTCTGCTGCCACCACCTAAATAGAGTTTTCTCAAGAACCCCTGATTTGTAATGTGACGAGGCCACTCTTTCAGTCGCTCGCATTTGGAAAGGTCCAAATGCTCAAGTTTCATCATATTTTCTAGAACGTTAGACTCTAAGGTAAGTTTAGAACATCCCCCTAAGTTGAGGTGTTGCAGAAGTGTGAGCTCCTTAAAAGAGACTGGCAATCTCTTCAATTCCTCGCAATTGGACAAATCAAGATGCCTCAAGTTTCTCAGATGGCCAAAACTGCTGGGTAATGATGATAGCTCATGACACCCAGATAATTCCAGGTGCTCCAATGATTGGAGAGAGCAGAATTCTTTTGGCAGGCTYCTGATCATSTYGTTCCCAAAACTGTTACTAAGAACTAATTTCTTCAAATCCTTGAGAAATCCTATTGACTTTGGAAACCTTTGGAAATTATAGCATTCAGATATAACYAACTCACTTAACTGAACAGGAGCCTGCAGCAAATTATCCATGAGATGGATGGACAACATACAGTTATATTTATTAATATTGATGTGAACCTTTAACGAGTTTAAAAGAAGATACTTACATTACTGTCGGGCTCCCACAGTTCTTCTAAGAAATGTTTCGAGGCCCTTTCTTCATAGAGTTCTAAAACCTTCAATTTTTCCAATGAACCTAGTGAACCCAAATTCTTATGCCCAATGTCAAACCAGCGAAGCCAAACCAGACCTTTAGATATATCAGCAATGATTTGATTAAAATAATTTCCTCTAACATGAAAATATTTCAATCCAAGCAAAGAGGGTGTGAGTGAGAAACATCCTCTGTTTGTGTTAACTATGATCTCCCTGCCCTGGGAACATAGAGAAAACTCCTCAAACTTGCTTGTGCATCCAAATGTTGTGGCCATTATTCCTCGAATGCAGATTCTCTTTTGAATAGAAAAAGGAATGAATCAATAAATTATTTAAACTATGAAACGAAATTACCGGAGACTATAAACAAATACAAATAGATAAAGTGAGACAACCAAATAAAGTATAAATCTTACCTGTGCTTCATTGTCAACACTAATAATCTGTTGGGTAGACCAGAGATGGTAAGGTGACTGCTGATTTGCAATTTCTCTTCCCAAATCTCTTAAATGGTCATGCATTCTTATGTAATTACCATCATCAAGGTCAATGAAACACTTATTCATAAGTCTTTCACAACAACTATGTAGACCACTCCACCCTAATCCATCCCAAGCTGCAATTGCTAGAGTTTTCTTCTCTCCAATGAAGAAACATGCAGCATCTAAGAATATTTGCTTCTCTTCATCATCTAAGGCATCATAACTTATTTTCAATCTATCTTTAACATCTTTATGGAGTATCCTAGAGATCTTATGCAATTGAGTCTGCCAATAATCTTTTTTAGATTTACCATATAATTGTGCTCCAAAAATCTTTAAAGACAATGGTAGTCCATTGCAAACATTTAGAAAGCTTTCAATCAGATCTTCAAACTCTCGAAGAGGAGTAGGCTTCAAGAAAGCATGCCAACAAAATAGTTGCTTGGCATGAGGTGGATCTAATAATTTCATTTTATAAATGGATGAAATACCCCAACGTTGAAGGACTTCAAGTTCTCTTGTAGTAACTACAATTAAACTGCCCCATCCAAGACTATCCTTATTAGGCACTAAAGCATCTAATTGATCTTCATTATCCACATCATCTAGAACAATGAGCACTCGAACAGATCTCAAACGGTTGGCGAGAATTCCCTTCCCTTCTTCTATATTGTCAACTGATAGACCTTGCAGACCGAGGTCCTGTAATAGCTTTTTCTGTTTATTGTGTAATACACTTTTTGAAGCAGCTTCTCTAACATCAAAGAGAAAACTAGACTTTTCCATAGTTGAGCATTTAATGTTATAGAATTGTTTGGCAAGAGTGGTTTTGCCGGAGCCTCCCATGCCCCAAATTCCCACAATTTGTACAGAGTGGGAGCTTTCTCCTAATTGAAATGTCGTCCTTTCAAAGTCTATAACAGCTTCATCTAGACCAATAGGATGTTTGGCAACCACAAATGGCACATTATTTATCATTTTCAAGACATGATTAATAATACTCTTGAGCTGACTCCCCTCGTCACTAAACATATGGAACACCAACAAAACAAAACAGAACAAACATTGCTTAACATGACATGTGTACTACAGTTAAGAAATTAAAAATAATGCACCAAATGCAGAATATGAAAAGAAAAAAAGATAAGTGCTGGGGATACAGTATTTGCTACTCACTCTTCATTACGAATGATGGCACCAACATTATATGAAACAATGTTAAGCGCGTTCTTCCACTCCTGAAGCTTTTCCGAACTGTACCTGCCTTTCTTTTCATGTTCTAAAAATGAATGACCATATACTCCTTTTGCGTATCGGACTTCATCAGGTTGAACATTATAGAAGATAGGAACAATTGGAGAGCCTGTTTTGAGCATAAACGAAAGCTCTGCCAAACACCATGGAGATTGAGCATACCTCGGAGAAAGTATAGCTATATGAAGGGAAGCCCTGCGCATTACTTCTTCTATTTCTGTAGGCAAGAAATCCCCAAATTCAAGCTCTTGGGAATCAAGAAAAACCCTCAATCCCATGTCATTGAGGGTATTATAAAGATCGGTGGCGAGTGTCCTTTTGGCATCAGGGCCACGATGATTAATAAATATATCATAGGGCAACTTTTTCTCTGGCATTGGGGATCTACCAGAGGTAGAAGGAGATGGTGCAACTTGTTCAAATGCATGTGTGGTGGAAGGAGATGGTTTGATCCCTTGACAATCACTTCTAACCCTAGTACTAGAGGTAGATGTAAAAGGTGCAGAATGGGATTGAGTTGAACAAAGAGAAAGTAAGAAAGATCACCAGCTAAAACAGGATGAAAACAGGGTTCTCACCGAGGGAGCAGCAGAAGTAGATGGAGAGGAAACAATTCCTTCAGGTGCGTTGGTTTGTTCATTCTCTGGTTCACATCCAGTATTACAACTAGAAGTAGAAGTAGATGCCATGGGGCTGGATCTGAACTTTGAACTTTGACAGGAAGAAACAAAAATGAAATGAAATGAAAGTAATCTTATTGTGGAGGTGAAGTGCTAAGTATTTGTAAAAGGGGAGGGAGTAACTGATAAAGATAAGAAGTGACCGAACTGGTAGATTGAATGGCCGACAAGACTTCAACAACATACGGAAACTGCCTAGGAGAAAAAGTAGAAAATTACAGTGATGACAGAGGAGAGCTATACAACTGCAAAAGAAGATTACACCACAGTAAGCAAAGCTTAAAATCATAGACGTTATTAGCCGGGGAAATCGCGTGAGAGAAACACAGAATTTTACCATTAAGGTTTACCGTTCACATTCGTGGATACAGGTATGTATGTTGATGGGATGGAGAGGAATCTCGTGCGATCACTCATGATCACGGTGCGCCCCACAACACAGGTCTTCTTTCCTTCAAATAATTTTAGACATGATATTTTCACTTATTAGTTGCAAAGGCAGGAATTTTATAACATCCATTGCATCATAATATTTACTTTTTCCTAACCAATCATTTTTAGCAATTTATACAAAGTCCTATTCATGTCTAATATTTTCTCCGTGAGCATTTGCTTCATATATATGTTGAAACATTTATCTTAAATCCTATTGGTCGGAAGGACTACATTTTGCGAAGGACTGCGTATGTGTGGCGGCTTTTCAGCGATCTCACATCTCCCGATGCTAGCGTGTCTTCTGATGTACCCCAAGTGTGTGCGTTCCATTTTTCATTTGCTTTGATGTCTTCTCCCCCACTCAAACCTCCTATAGAAGTCGTATCTTCTGCATTTAACTCCATTAATGCCCCCTTAACTTCCCCTACGAATAACACTTTAAACTCTGGTAATGGAGATCATTCTGTATCTCCGGCGACCAAAACTTTCTCAGAAGCGGTGGCCAACTCCTCCACGGTCTCTGCTTGTGCTAGATTTCGACTTGCAACCCACGATGAAGCGCCCGAGCCAGGTAAGGGTTCTGTGAATACCTTGGCCCCTTTTTCCATTTCCCCTAATACAAAAATGCTTGGTGAAATTGAGATGGAAAAATGTAGGCTGAAGAATTTTGCTATCTTCTTTGCGGCTGTTGAAGTTGAAAAGTGTCCTGCTAGGAAATTTCTTGAAGACTAGTTTCATAACTATTGGAATCTTAAACTAGGGCATAGTATATCATTCTGTAGGCAGATACAAAAAGGTTTGTTTGTCATCTTCTTTAAAAATTCGGAGGCACAAGAGTCTGTCCTCAAAAGACAATACTGGAATGTTGGTAGCACCTCCTTTCGTGCCCTATCCTGGACTTTGGAGGCTATCCATGAGGAGGTGCTTGCACTTTCGGCCCCTCGATGGATCATTATCAAGAGCCTTCCTCCATTTCTGTGGCGTTTTATCAACCATATTCTTGAACCACTCGGCAAAGTTAGTCGGTTTGATGATACTACGCGCCTTGTACCACATATGGATGCTAGGGCATTGGTATCCCTTAAGCATGGTATTGAAATCCCTTCGGTTTTAGAGATTAACATCTCTGGTGAAATATTCTCCTGTCCTTTAGAGATTCTGGGCGGTCTAAATGCATGCTTTCTCTGCAAAAAAGGTCACCTTCGAAGAGAGTGCCCTATTATTAAAAGGAAAAACGATACTGCCAGACCCAATCCCACACCAATTTTGACCGAAACAATTAAGAAAAACTCTTCTGTGTCTGATACTCCTCTGTCACCCCCGCTAGTTATCTCTCCTGCGTCCACCCAGCTAAACAAACAAACCCTAAACCAAACGTATGACAATACTCAAGAAACCTCAGATGTTAACATGACAGATGGATTCCAAATAGTTAAAAGAAAATCTGATAAAAAAAGAAGAAGGAAAACTAATAATATTGAAGGTGTGGTTGATAAAGAAGACAAAACGACTCCACCACCCATGACTGTGCCATCCCCTGTTGCTCATCCCACTGTTGATTCCTCTCCCACCTCTGTTGCTACTAAAACATTTAAGGAAATCGATGAGGGATATTATTTAGAGGTCCTACCCACAGTCAACAACAACAAGATTTCTATTCCATTGGCGCCCTCGATGACAAATGAGCATGCTACCCCGACCCCTAGACTTGGCAATGGTTTAGATAGTAACAAGACCTTTGAGTCTGACCTTGATGAATTTGACTGGCAGAAAGACTTCCCCAAATCCAAAAGAAGGGGAAGACCTCCTGGCTTGAAGAACAAATGTTCTGTTGGGCTCGGAGGTGAGGGATCTACACAACTTGTTATATCCAATAGCATAGGAGGGTCCATGGACCTTGTTTGCGTCCCCACTAACAACAGGTCTGAATGAATTGCATTTCTTGGAACGTGAGGGGTCTTGAGTCCCCGGACAGAAAACATATTGTTAAGCATTTTTTTGACACTATTCATAATATAGATTTTATAATGTTACAAGAGCTAAAGGCTATTGACTTCACGCTGGATGTTAACCTCGACTTCATCTGGAAAGATGCTATTAGATTATGCTCTAATCATCCGAAAGGTAGGGGCAGAGTTGGATTACTCATTAACCCTAAGTGGTCTAATTGCATTACGGATAAAGGTAGGTCTCTGTGTAATAGGGTCGTTTGGGCCTCAAACTGCTCTAACAATACAACCTTTGGTATCTTCTCTATATATGCATCTAATGATCCTCTGGAGAGGGAAAAACTGTGGGCCTGGTTGGCCTCCCTCCCTAACATCCCTTGGATTTTGGGTGGTGACTTTAACATGGTTGAGTCCCAAAAAGATAAATTGGGTGGTAGACCCTTCGCTTGGAAACCTTCGGAGATGGAACCTTAAAATAAGTTGCTTCAGTCTAAATGGTTGTTTGATCCCCTGAAAGACAATGACAACACCAACCTTAATTTGTGGCACACCTGGTGTAACTTTCAGCAGGGCCCTGCCCGTATATATGCCAGACTTGATAGATTCTATGCTCACAAAAATTACTTTTCCTTCATCCCTGATGAGCTTGGCAACCTTGTCACTGTCTCCCCCACAACTCTCTCTGATCACCATCCCATCTTAGTCTGCATCAAGCTAAACTGTGCTCTTCATACTCCTTTTTTTGTAACAAACCTAGATTTATTCTCAATACTTCCCTGCTTGAAGATGAAGACATCCTGTCTGCTATCCATCTTATCAGTACCTTTAATAAAAATGTCTCCCCCTCTCTTTCCTATTGTGAGAGATGGCATCAAAACATACATGCCTAGCATGCGCTCCTCCAAACTCTGGGGCAAAAGAAGGCCAAAGATTTTAGATATACTGAGAAAGCTCTTGTTGTTAAATTGAACTCTGCTGAGACTCTTATTCAAAACAACCCCTCTGATCATAATCTTGTCCCCATTGTCTCTAAAGCTAGAGATGATCTTCATCGCCATCAGTTGTCCTTAGTCCATGGGGCCAGAATTAGGTGCAGGGCCCATTGGCTGCTATAGGGTGACAAAGGGACCAAGTTCTTCTTTAACTACCTTAAACAAAAGCATGCCAATGAAGTCATTAATAGTATAGTTGTTGATAATACTGAGATTGTGAATCCTGATGAAATCAAGGGAGCCTTTGCCTCCTACTACAGTAATTTGTTTTCTTCTGAAGAAAATGATGAATCCATCTCTCTCAAAAGAGAGTTCATCTCCATTATCCCAAAGAAAATATCTCAGCATGACTCTGTTCTTCTTGGGAAAAATATCTCGAAGGAGGAAATTGTGAATGCTATCAATTCCCTTAAAAAAGACAAAACGATGGGCCCTGATGGCCTCCCGGCTGAGTTTTACCAAGCCAACATCAGTTGGATTAGTTCAGATCTCCTTGATCTTTATAATGAGGCTTATGAGATAGGCACATTGGGTAACATAATTAACAGAGGTATCATTAAATTAATCCCTAAAGATGGTGATAAAACTATAATCAAGAATTGGCACCCTATCACTCTTTTGAATGTATCTTACAAAATACTTGCCAAGATTATGGCCCATAGATTGGAAAGCATCTTGCCCATGTTTGTCAACTCTACTCAGACTGGCTTTATATAAGGTAGATACATCCTTGAAAATCTCATTACTAGTTGGGAAGCGATGAACTGGGCCAAGTCCTCCAACCAAAATGCTGCCATCCTTCTCCTGGATTTTGAAAAGGCCTATGACAAAATCGAATGGAATTTTATAGACTTGATGCTTAGGGCTTTTGGATTCCCTAACCTCTTCTGTAATTACACCAAACTCTTACTGAAAGATGCTATGGCCCAAGTTGATGTGAATGGCTCTCTCTCTCTGACCCCTTCTGCCTGAGCAGATCTATCAGACAAGGTTGCCCGCTTGCCCCTGCTCTTTTTGTGATTGCCTCTAAAGCTTTGTCTTTCATCCTTAGAGACAATACCGTTTCTCCGGCGGTCAAAGGTATCACCTTACCCAACATGGATAATTTTACCAATTGTCAATTTGCTAATGATACTAGTTTATTTGTTGATTTGGAAGAAGAGAATTTCAGTAACCTAACTAAAAAACTTGACATATTCTTCTCTATCTCGGGTGCTAAGTTGTCCCAGGCTAAGTGTATTTGCCTTGGCTGGGATGAACAACCTCTGGGATGGTTTTTGAAACATGGCTTCCAGTGGGGTGGGCCCAATAACATTGTAAGATACTTGGGCATCCCCTTTTCTGTGGATCCCTCTCTTAAAGATATGTGGCTCTAGGTTAAAAATAAAATCATCAAGAAACTAAACAACTGGTATAATAGATCCTTGTCTTTAGCTGGTAGATTACAGGTCTATCAAAAAATTCTATCCTCATATAATATATACTACTCCTTGGCTTGGATGTTTACTATCAAATCTTGGAAATTCAAAAAGCCATTAGGAACTTCCTATGGTCTGATGGTAAAGGCAACAAAAAAATGCATGCGGTTAATTGGGACTGGTGCTGTACTGATAAAAAACTTGGGGGTCTTGGATTAAAAGATCTTAGGATTCAAGGTATGGCATTGGCCACCAAATAGATCTTCCACTGTGTAGATGGTGAAGAACCATGGAAAGTTCTTTTCAGAAGTAATATTGTTCAAGGGGATGCCCAAAAAAGGCTAAAACTTGGAAAGATGTTCCATTTGATGATCTTTTAATTGGTAACTTTCCTGTCAATGTTCATGGATCTGTTGTTTTCAAGACCATTTTGAAAGCTTGGGAGTCTTCTAGGTCCTTTATTTCTGGTAAGTCCTTCCATACTGATACCCTTCTGCATGGTGAAAGGTCCATTTGGTGGAACCTCCATCTTCTGGGCAAGCCTCTTGCCTTGTCTCAAGGCTGCTCGGCTAAAATATGGAACAATCTGGGTATTTCCACCTTTATTGACCTCTTTGAGAATGACTGTCTCATTAGCTGGGAGGAGTTAAGAGACAAATTTAACCTTCCCGCTGCTCATAAAAAGACCTATAACATGATCTCTAAAGCTTGTAAAGATCTCCCTTCCTCCTTCATTGACTCTCATAGATACTTGAATATCAAATGGCCCGATGGTACCTTGATTAACAAAATCAAAGCCAAAAATGTTTACAATATACTGAGCAATAGTCAGAATATCATAGAACATATCAACAGGCTTTGGTACACTTCTCTTGAAACTAAAGACTGGAGTAGAATCCTTAATATAATGTGGAAGTCTCCTATTGATCCTAAAATTAGATGTTTTAAATGGCTTATGCTTCTCAATAAACTTCCTATCAGCAGGTACCCTGCTCCTACTGATGTTTGTAGACTCTGCAATTGTCCTGACTCCTGTAGACATATTCTTTTTGAATGTAAATTTGTGAAGTAGGTTTGGGCTTTATTTGGTATAACTTATCCTAAGTTCATTAATATTTTTGAAATTCTCACTGGTCATATACAGGGACTTAAAAAAGATTCTAATCTTCTGTGGAACATTCTTTCCTCTAACATTTTATGGCAGCTTTGGAAGTGCAGGAATGAAGAAAGGTATCAAGGTATTCATAGATCTCTTACTGAGTCTTCATTGAAACTCGCACTTTTTAAAATTTCCTCACAGGTCTGTATCATGATGATGATCGAGAGGGAAAAGCTTATCAGGTTCCTCAAGATGGGGCATTCTACCATGTTCATTTTTGAAATGAAAGATGGTTATGATTATTGTAATCATATGAACAATATGTCTCTTTTCAACAAAATGGTGAAAAAAATCCACAAGGAAATCAGCAAGAACAAGAATGCGACAGAGGATCAGATTTCTATGATTGCTCAAATCCAAGCCAATAAAGGAATTGTTTGGATGGAAGGACCCCTTGGCTGGACTGCTTGGGTTGAACAGTTTGAAGATCTTCTGCACTAGACTTTCTTGTTTATGACAGTTATACTATAACATTTTGTTCTTAAGCTTTATCATACTTTGATAATCTCCGTGTGAGGCTTGCCTCCGGAGCTAAACTCTTCGTGGATACTTATTATGTTTTTGATCTGATTACTCTATAGTTAATATATAAAAAATCCCATTGGTCGGAAGTGCAAACAGTCACGGCTGCTATAGAGAAATAGCTGGTGATAATATTGGTGAATTTGCCCGCACTTGAATATCAGGACACGATGGAAATACTGGATTTAGTCCTAACTTCTCCCTGAAATACAAATCAAAATGGGTTCAGCAAATGTATCTCTGTTAAAATATATAAAAAGTATTGAGAGAATAAAGGTGTGGTGCCAATGAATTTAAGAATCACCATTTTCTAGTAGTTTTCTTATAAACAAAGTCCTACGATTATAATCTTTTTTCCAATCCACTATATCAAAAGTATTTATTTATATATGTTTTATATTCATTAGAAATTCTAAATTTATAAATGTTCATTTTAATTTATTATATTAAAGAATATATTTCAAAAACATAGTTCGGACAAACCAATACACATGCATCTGAAAGCTAAATGATAAAAGAACACTAGAAATGTAAAATCAATTGTTGCAAAAAATGTTTAAGGTGAGCATCACAAGTTTTTTGAGCTCTTAATATCCCACATTATCAATCACATGCTAAACTGATGATAAAACATGTCTACCAAGGGGATGGAACTTTGAAGGTGACCAATGTGTGCCCCAATCTGTTTGTTGCATGTTTTCCACAATGCCACTACAAATTTGAGAGTTGTGGTGTTCTAGAAGAAGATATTGTTCACTATATTAGGTGGGATCAAGAAGTCAACTATGTTTACTAACTTCATCTAAAGACTGCTCACGATAAAAAATAAATAAACAATTCATTATTTTATCGTCCAATCAATTATTGAGCAGCTGATGTTGAACATTAAAAACATTACAAATGATGTCTTGTCAATTATAGAGTAGCTAATGTCGAACATTAAAAACATTACAATTGATGGCCAGTCAATTATAGAGTAGCTCATTTCAAACATTAAAAACATTATAAATGATGACCGGTCAATTATAGAGTAGCTGATGTCGAACATTACAAATGATGACTAATCAATTATAGAGTAGCTAATTTTGAACATTAAAAACATTACAAATGATGACCAATCAATTATAGAGTAGCTGATGTCGAACATTAAAAACATTACAAATGATAACCAGTCAATTATAGAGTAGCTCATTTTGAACATTAAAAACATTACTATGTGTGTGTAAATGGGTACCTGTCAGAAACAACACAAACACTCAATAGGTCATTGCATTAGCATAAATGGTTAGTTAAGACGTTAGAAACCACTAATATCGGCCTATTGCCTTCTAACTAGAAAGAGTGTAATGAATAACATATTTAGCCCTCAGAATATGCTATAAATCAGTGACCAATACTATTCTAGCATGAAGGATTTAAGATTAAAACAAGCTAAAAAGATGGAAAAGCATGTATTTTAGCTCTAAAGAATGAAACTAAAACAATGCAAAAGCATGGAATGTGAGATGAAATGTAGTTCTAAGATTATTCTAGCAGCATAACAATGCAATTTCAATCTAAAGTGAAGGCTTATTTGCTCTCAAAATAGGCTTCTATTTATAGAAGAATGGGAGAGAGAGAGGGGGGACAAGGTTCATTTATGAATTTGGAGACTCATAAATGAATATGTAAGAGCCTTTAA
>MU218196.1:205913-216669 GCA_018584345.1 Thuja plicata | reverse complement strand
AGGACATGTCACTATTTTGTATTTCCTTTAATAAGGAAAATAGATATTCCTCCTTAAGAGGAATCACACATTTGTCACACACACAATATGAATGTGGCATCCATAGGAGAAGGGAGTTACATGCAAAGTCCTCCACTCATCTCTACTTAAGAGATGTCTCTCACACACTTGCTTCAATAATCTTCTCCTCTCTCTCAATCTCTCATTGCTCTTATTATTGTATTGAGCTTATTTCTCTCATCCATAGGATTTTTTTCCATATTCTTATTCACAAAGGGGTTTTTCTTTTCTTTTCCCCTTACCCAAATCTCTTTGCTCTTTGTTGGATTCTTGGAGTTTCTCATATGCTTGATAGTTGATCTTGATATCTTTATCTCACTTTTTGGTTTATGGTAAAATCTTCTTGCATCTCATTTTCTTAAATTAATTTATATTTATGTTTTCATTCTTTTAATTCTTCTTACAAGAAAGCTTTCTATTTTTTAGATCATGCCCTAGGCGAGATCAGTGTGCCCGACTAGGTGCATGACCGAGAACAATTGATGTGCAATTGCAAGGGAAAGAGAGGAAGCATAGAACCAAGCATGGTTTTAGAGAGGTAGATGTCCTACAAAAACCTAGTAGTGATATTAGGCATTGGCCAATCCATTTAGGTATATTTCCAAGTAGAAATCAAAGGAATGCATAAATATAGCCCAATTAGCCCTAGATTTCAGGAATTCACTGTACGGATGCCTTAGGAATCTAAGACCAACAAAATATTTAAGGTCTTGAAAAAGGGTATCTAAATGTCAAGTTATTGTTTGGGATTATTTGGAAGTTTTGAGAAAGAATTGGGAAAAACACTCTATTTAGGGCTAGTAGACCAATTAGGCCTATTAGGCCAAAACCATAGTAAATATTGAACTCGATTGGAAAAGCCTTGATGCCTTGTTATAATGGTGAAATTTGGGAGAAAATTAGTTGTATTAGTGATGAATACACCCCCTACAACACTTATGATGACAATGTGGTGAAGTTTCACTTGCAGACATCCAAGGAGGAGTGAAGAGTTCAAGTACACTTAATGATAGTTACCGCTGAAGGTGAAGCACAAGGAGACCAACTCATAGAGTTGAGTTAGTGAAGTATTAGACCAGTAGAGAAAATAATTGGGAGGTCCTAGAAGTGATTTTAGGATCTTGAGAAGGGTAGGAAAAGTAGAGTCCTAGATAGTGTTTGTGCAAGCACACTTTGAGAACCTCTATCAGATTGGTATCAGAGCCAATTAGATTTGGCTTGTGGTGAATGTTCCAACCAATAGAGTCAGTAGGAGAGTCTACAATGGTGAAAAATGATTATTTGGAAAAGAAGGTATATGAGTAAGAAGAAGAGAATAGATTTCTTAGAGAGAGATTGGCACAATTGGAACACAAAGTGAACCCAGTGGAAGAAAAGACTAAGGAAGTGAAGGATAAGGTTGAAGGAAAGAGTAAGGAGATTGCATTAGATGATGAGGTCCCTGAAGCTGACCCTAGAATCATTCTTGAAAACACTAAAGTATTTGAGTGGTAATGCATTAGAAGGATTTCCTATCTTTAGTGGAAATATGGAACCAAAGATAGTCCTAGATTGGATAGAAGGACTAGAGAATCACTTTGAGTGTGATGGCATAACAGAAGTTAAAAAGGTAAAAGTTGCTAAGGAAAGATGGTACAGGAGAACCTAGGCTTAGGGATTTGCCTAGGTTCTCCTTGTCCAAGTCATTAGTGTTTAATTTGACCTTAGAAGGTCTTGCATGTGTGTTCCTAGGTGGATTAGACTAGGCCCACTCCAACCTAGATGTTTAATTCTTTTCTAGTTGTTAGTGCTAGATTAGGCCTAAGATGGGAAAATGGGTTTAAATATGTCTAAAAGTCTTTAAGGCTTAGGAAAGGGTATTTTTATGTCTAAAATGGTTCCTAGAATGTTTCTACACCATTATAGGTCGGTTAGAGACCCTTAGCATTAATGTTTCTCAAAGTTGTAAAAGTTGTCACAATGTTGCTTGACAACATTTTAGCAACTTTTAATGTTGCATGACAACATTTACAAAATTTGATTCATTTCAAGGTAACAACATGGGTGGTTTCCATAATGGCCTAGAATAATGGGTATGGAATATTAAGACAAAAAGGATCCCATTTCCTGAGGCATAGAGAGGAGGAATATAATCTTGGTTTGTGAATAAAATCTCAGAGTTCTGGTTTTCAGTGACAGTCGACTTGCATTGGGTTTCAGAGTCATTGTATGGATTGAAGTGTGGAATTTAGTGTTGGTTCCTGTATAGTAGAGATACTTCTAAGCACTTTTGGTTTAGTAGTGTAGTTTATTTGAATTCATTAGAGTATGTTTTGAAATTATTCTGTAAATAATCCAGTTGTTGGTGTAGTCTAGGTAGTTTTGGTTTTATGGCTCCCCCATAGTTCTCCACCATGCAAATCATCACGGCCCTGGGGGATATGGTAGGGGAGTCATTGAAGTTTGTTTTTGTGAAAGGGGGAGCTCAAAAGAGCAATCTTTCTATTTTTAGTATCATGCCCTAGGCGAGATCAGAGTGCCTGGCTAGGTGCATGATAGAGAGAGAGAGTGAAGTGTAATTGCAATGGAAAGAGTGAGAGATTAGAACCAAGTGTGGTTTAAGAGAGGTAGTGGTCCTAGAGAAACCTACAAGTGATATTAGGAATTGGCCACTCCATTTAGGTATATTTCTAGGTAGAAATTAGAGGACTACACAATTTAAGCCCAATTAGCCCTATTTGCCCTACATTTCATGAATCCACTGTACGGATGACTTAGGAGCCTAAAACCACCAAATTCCTAAAGGTCTTGATAAATGGTATTTGAATGTCAAGTTATTTTTTAGGGTTTTTGGAATTTTTGAGAGTAAATTGGGAAAAACACCCTATTTAGGGCTAGTAGACCAATGAGGCCTATTAGGCCAAAAGCATAGTCAATCTTGAACTTGATTGAGAAAGGCTTGAAGACCCATTCTAATGTATTCATATGGAAGACAAATAGTTGTTTCAATGATGAATACACCCCCTATAGCACTTGTGAAGATTTTATGGTGAATTTGCACTTTGAATTATCCAAGGAGAAGTGAAGAGTTGAAGTATGCCCATTGATAGTTATCCTTTAAGGTCAAGCACAAAAAGACCAACTCATAGAGCTAAGTTAGGGTAGTCTTGGGCTAGGAGAGAAAGACTAGTAAGGTCCTAGGAGTGAGTTTTTGGTGCAAGGCACCACCCTTTTTGATGTTTTGGTGTGATTTAGGGCTGTCTTAGGTGTTCATGTGTGTGTTGGAATAATGTCCAAGGGGTTGGATGCAATGACAATTTGACTTCATGTTTGTAAGAGCCTTAGTGCTCATTAGGTGAATTAGGGTCACTTTGGGCTAATTTGGGAAAAGTTGATATTTTAATGCAATGTGAGTTTTAGTGATTTTTTAGGACCATACATATCCTATCGAGGGTCATGAAAGTCAAACTCACTCATCGAGTTGACAAGGAAAGTCAAAATGCACAAAGTCTAAAAATTTGCTAGCAACATTGAAAGTTTCTCGAACAAATTCAAGCAAGAAATGGAAAAAATGTAGTTAGATTGGTTGTAACTACCCCATGCTCGGTATATGACCATGGATTCAATGTTTTGTAATGGTTAATGAGATTTTTTTATTGCAAAACTTATTTCTGACACCTCTGTATGGATGACTATAAATGTTTACTAGCATTCTACACTGTTTCTTTCTTTGATACTATACAGCTATTTATGAATTGGTAGAGCAGATCGGGTCCCATGGGAATGGACTAATTTCAATTCTCTTTCATATGCATTAGATACGTTGTTTTGAATTCCATTAGGTGTAAAGTTACAAGTTTTTGAGGGTCACTGCCTTGTAAGTGACAATAGAGTGTTATTTAGATAGAAATGGCTCTACCCTTGAATCCCAATGGTGGAATGGACTGAAACCAAGGGCGAAGTAGGGTTAGAGTGTGTAGATAGGTTTTTTGTTTCCTTTCTTGCACTTGTAGAGGATATCCTAGGCCAAATAGGAAGCCCTATGGCTGACTAGTGAATCCAGGTGAGCCAGGACAGGGAGAAGAAGGAATTTTCAAGCAAGCACTCATAACCTTTTGGGAAAGACTTAGTGGCATTTTAAGATTCCCTAGTTAGTCTCCTAAAAGGATTCTGGTGCAGGAGCACCTAGGCTAGCCTCCATGTTTGTCCATTTTGGCTTGTACTTGACATTAGCCAAGTCAAGATTAGGATAGTTGTATTTCAACCTTAGTAGGTCTTTGCTATGTAGGCTAAGTGAGTTAGTCATTAGGACTAAGGTCACATCAATAGCCATTGTTTGTAGTTTTAAAATTCTAAGGCTTAGTTGTTAAGTTGATTGGTTAGAGTCTTGAATGTGTCCTGATCTCATAAATGAGGACATAGAGATGCTATAGGGTCTTCAATGCTCTTGGATCCTCAAAATAGAGAGGATAGAGGTCCTAAAATGTAGGAAGGAGGCATAATTGAAAAGATGCCAAAAGTTGTTATTTTGTTGTCATGACAACTTTTGCAATAATTGCAAATGTTGCATGCAATATGGTTACATTGGATTCTCCTTGTTTCTAGGAGTGGGGAATCAACCAAAAAGGCCCTACAATGGTGGAAGAAGGCAGCTAGTGTATGGGAGGCTCAAACCATGTAGTAGAAGGATTGATTGTAACATTTTTGAGAAGAGTAATATAGTCAACAATTTTGTGTTTTCAAAATTCTTGAGCATTTCCTTGTGACAATCATACTTTATGGATTGAAAAATTTGAAGTAATGGTTGTTTTGTGTTCTTAGGAGGATTACAGACACTTTTGATTCAGTAAGTTAGTTGATTAGAGTTAGTATTCAGTTGTAGGTAAATTGTTTTGTGTTTAAGTAGTTCACTGGTCTTGTCCTGACCAGTCAGTCTAAATATTACTCCCCCGTGAAATCTAACCATGGGAAATCTCTAAGGGTAGATAACAATTTTAGGGGAGTCAGTAGTGTACATAGTTGTAGAATTAGGAGTCAGGGAAAGACAAGTAGCTATTTTTCAAACCAAGCCCTAGGTGATCATGTACTGTTCGGTTAGTGGTTTGGTGGAGAAACAATAAGTTTCCATGAGCAACGAAAGAAGGTATAGTATGACCCAAGTACATGTATAGTTAGGATTTAGTCTCACCTTGACATACTGAGTTTTTTTGAGTTCATACCAATCAGTGGAGACAAGTTTTGGAAAAGTTTAGCATAGTGCTGCAGACTGTCCTAGTTTTTACGCCTATTAGCCCTATAAGACCTAGTTTGTAGGAACCCTATGTACGGAGGGCTACTGAACTTAAAACCATGAAAATTTCTTGTAAGGTGATAAAGGGTATTTGAATATGGTCTTAGATTTTCATGTTATTTGGGAAAGTTTGAAGTTAGTTGGGAAAAACACCTTGGATAGGGCTACAAGGAATTAGGCCTCCTTAAGCCAAAAAGTATGAACTTCATTACAAAGAGTGAAGATACCCTCAAGATGGATTCCAAACTGATCAAATGTGATTTCTACATGTTGATGGACACCCCTACAAAAGGTTTAAGAATGTTAGAGTGAAAATTGGCATTTAGACTCTTCTTAGTATGAGTAGGATAACTGGAGAAGTGAAGTAATCATAGGGTGTTAGTCTTTCAAAGGGTGAAGCACAAGTGGAGACTCTTGGAGAAGAGTAAGATTAGGACTTAGTTAATGATATAATCCTAATAAGGACCTAGAGGAGATTAGGATCCTTGAAGAAGATAGAGAAGATCTTCTTAGTGGATTGTGCAAGAAAACCCATTGGAACACTTATATCATATTGGTATCAGAGCTTGATTAAAGATCAGACTTGTGGTGGATGTTTCAGCCTACTGAATCAGTGGGAGAGAATACACCTGGAGGATTAGAAAAAGAAAAAGTCATGGTGACAAATGCTGAGCTAGCTAAAAAGGTGCAAGAACAAGATGAAGACAACAAGTCATTAAGAGAAAGGTTGTCACAAATGGAGAAACTCTTGGGAGAAGTCCAAGACAAAGCTGAGAAGATGAAGGATAAGCTTGACTAGAAAGAAGAAGAAGAAGAAAGGGAGAAAGGAGTGGATATAGAAGAAGAAGCTCCAACCCCTGATCCTGTCAGTGATAAAGAACCCTTCTTAAAGACATTGAAGGCATTGAGTGGTAAAGCTTTGGAGGGCGTGCCACTATTTAGTGGACAAATGGATCTAGCTTCAGTAGTGGATTGGATAGACATCATAGAGAACCATTTTGAATGTGATGGTATCATAGAGGCCCAACAAGTGAGTGTGGCCAAGTCAAGATTGAGAGGTTCAGCTCTAACATGGTGGAAGTTTGTTCAAACTAAAAGAGAAAAGGAAGGAAAGAGTCCTATAGCCACATGGAAGGGCATGGTGACTAAGATGAAGCAGACCTATTTTCCTGATGACTATTAAGTGCAGCTATATATGAGGAGACATAATATTAGACAAAAAGACTTAGATGTCCAAGACTACACTAAAGAGTTCCAAAATTTGTGCCTACAATCACAAGTGGTTGAAGATGAAAGCATCAACCTAGCTAGGTATATGAATAGACTTAAATGATCTATTCAAGAAGATATGAGTCTAGTGAACTTCAAAACCATTCGCCAATGCTATCAAATGGCCTTAAAGATAGAAGAAAAAGGAAAGAGGAAACAAGAACAAAGTTCTAAAGGAAGAGGTAGAGGAAGAGATAGTAGAGGACAAAGAGGTGGATATGGTGGGAGGAGTTAAGAATTAAGGACACAAGGAGAAGTCAAATACAATGAGCAACAAGAAGCAAGTTCCAGTAGAGGTGGTAGAAGAAGGAACTCCAATTTTAGAGGTAGAACTGGTGGACAAGGAAGAGGCAATTACTTTGCCAATATGAAATGTTACCATTGTAACCAGATGGGACACCCTGCCTATAGGTGTCTAGAGAAGAGTGGTACTTCTCAAGGAGGTAAAAAGAGGACTAATCTAGTCCAAGAAGATACAAGTATAGCTAATTAAAACCTTGAGGTTCCATTAAACTCAGAGGAAGGTGAGACCCTCATGATGAGGAGAACACTAATCAAGGAGCCAATCGAGAAGGAGCCAAGCCAAAGGAGGTCTTTGTTTAGAATCAAATGTAAGGTGATGGGTAAAGTATGTAGGGTTATCATAGACTCAAGGTATACTAATAATATTGTATCAGAGGAAGCAATCAGCAAGTTAGGTATGACAAGAATACCTCATACTCATCCCTACAAGGTAACATGGCTCAATAAGGGACAACATGTCATGGTGAATGAGCAAGCATGGGTAGAGTTATCTATAGGGAGATATAAGGACAAGGTACTATGTGATGTACTGCCCATGGATGCATATCACTTGCTACTAGGTAGGCCATGGAAATTTTACCACCAAGCTATCCATGATGGAGTGAAGAACTCCTATACTTTTAAGAAGGATAACATGACTTTCAAAATTCAGTCATTGTTAGAGGATGTACAAGTAAAGACAGCTGGCCCAAACGTACTAATGGTGAGTGAGAAAGAGTTATTGGAAGCCATGGAGGAAGGAGAAGGAGTTGGTTTTTCCCTAGTGTTGAAACCCAAGGAAGAGGAAGACAAAATAGTAAAGAGGACAGAGCTGCCACAAGAGATACAAGAAATATTGCAGAAGTATGAAGGCATTGTAAGTGATGGACAGACATCAACCTTACCCCCTATAAGTCTCATAAACCATAAGATTGACCTTATTACTAGAGCTACCCTACCCAATAAGGCAGCCTACAAGATGACACCTCAACATAATGAAGAAATAGCTAGGCAAGTTCAAGAGTTACTAGAACAAGGTCTTATAAGGAAGAGTATTAGTCGTTGTGCCATACCCACAGTACTATCCCCTAAGAAAGGAGGTTCTTGGAGATTGTGTACTAACTCCAGAGCCATAAATAGGATCACTATCAGATATAGGTTCCCTATCCGTAGGATAGAAGACTTGATGGATTGTCTAGGAGGTGCAAGGTATGTCACCAAGATAGATTTAAAAAGTGGCTATCACCAAATAAGGGTGAATGAAGGAGATGAGTGGAAGACAACCTTCAAGACCACTGAAGGGTTGTATAAATGGCTAGTCATGAAATTTGGCTTATCAAATGCACCATCAAATTTTATGAGGTTGATGAATGAGGTACTTAAAGACCATATTGGCAAGTTTGAAGTGGTATACTTAGATGATATACTCATCTTTAGTAAGACAAGGGAGGAACACCTCAAGCATGTGGAATTAGTACTTAAGAGGCTACATGAAGAGAATTTAATGATTAACTTGGAGAAATGTGAGTTCATCAAAACAGAGCTAGTTTACCTAGGATTTGTTCTATCTCATGGTAATCTGAAGATGGACAAGAGTAAGGTAGAAGCCATCATGAATTGGCCCACTCCAAGGACAACAACAAAGGTAAGGGGTTTTCATGGACTTGCTCAGTATTATAGGGAGTTTATAAGGCAATTTAGTGCTATTTGTGCTCCAATGTTGGATACAATCAAAGGAGGTGTTCGCACTCTCAAAAATTTGTGAGGAATGGGACACATTAGCATGCATTTGTACTATTTTGCTTTCAAGATGCATGTGGGAACCAGGTGTTTTCTAGGTGGTTTCATAAAATGAATTTTTCCATTTCCTTTCATATGCTTCAGTGGTTTATTCTGAGTCCTAAAGTTGCATGCTCAAATGGGTTTTCATCAGTTCGTTCCTAGGGGGTCTCAAAATCAGAAAATTGCCAAGTTTAGAAATCGCCGAGAAGGGCTACTTCGGGATTGAATATCTTGAAATTTGATAAGTGTTATGAAAATATGAGCCTAACATCTTGTTGTAAAAATTGCATACTCTCTATGTGTCAGGTTTCAGGTCCCTGTGATGAGTATCGATCTTGTTTATTCATCCCCTTCCAGAGGTGTTTTCTCAGTTTTGCACTTGTGCACTGGTTCATTTGTTTGCTGGGAGCCTTGTTCGTGATCTTATAATTTGCACTGATGGATTGGTAGGGAGATTTTAACCATTTCCCTACATTGTAGACAAGTTTTAATTTGTCCCTATTAGTTTGCAGCTCATGACGAATCCATTGGGTGTGTTTCCCAATTCGATTCCATTTGCAGTTTCTGCTGTTTGCAAAGATTGTGAAGTGCACCAGTTTGCTGGAGGTCAACTTTGCTCGTTTATAACTCTTTCCCGGTATCACCTATCAGAGAAATTATTGTTTCATTGCATTGAAAACATGAAGTTCTACTTTCAGTTCCGGTTGGAGGTCTCTGCCAATCCATTTGATATCTTTTTAAAGGCATTTCCAAACTGAACTTCCATTGTTTTCTGTGTATTCTGGGTCTATCTCTACAAGTCCTGATTTTCATGAAGCTATATCTTTTGCCTGATTGACTCCTAGATCTAGATGATGATTGAATCATGTTTTTTACTTCTCAATGAACTTGTGTGCCAGTTTGTGGCTTCCCAAGGATCTGTTTGGTATTTTTGCCAGGGTGATTTCAAATGCAATTTACTACTTTTAACAGTGGTTTACAGAAAACAGAATGAAATGAGCAACTTTGAAGACTTATAACTTTCACCTCGGTTGTCATCATGGGATGCCATTTTGGGGAATGATAGTTTATAGATCAGAGAATATGCCTGTCAGAAGGCAGGGTCCAATCAGGTCATTATGTCAGTTTTTTAAAGCCAGTTTCTGGGCGTGTTTCTCTTGATTTTGGTGCTTTGCAAATAAGGTTTTTTGATCTTTTGGCGATTTGGGTTTGTTCACTCTTCGATCATGAGACATCCTGGGTACGTCTAGAGCAGTTTCTGGTTTAGTTATAGTGCCCAGGTAGATATGTGGACCAATCAAATAGGTACAGTTGGCGGATGAGGTGGCAAGCAGGCCAATCTGGGCCCGCCATGTGTTAGGTGGGTCCCGCTGTAGGAGGCCAAAATCAATATTTTATTCAAAATTCCTTCCCGTGCAAAGTGAAAAATCAAAATTAAAATTATTAATTCCTATAGTCTGCACTATATGGAATAAGTTAAAAAATCAAAATGCAGGCCTGGAGATGGAAAATGGCTGCCCGAGGCTCCATTTTTGGGCCAAATATGGACTATTATATACCGCCAGAAAGGTCTCGATGGGAGGATTCTGATTTTGGAATCAGATTTTGCACAGGTGGCCATCTGCTCATGTTATTTGTAGTTTAAGTTTCAAGGGGGCCGGGGAGATATTTTGTGAAATCTGATTGTTCTCACCTGGTGACTCAGGGATTTTTTTTGATCTTGAGGGCAGGTGTCAATTTGGAGAACCTGCTATGATTTTCCCCCCTCTTCTTATTCCCATTTCTAATCTTTTTTTTAAAAAAGGTTCCAATCTTTTTGCATGAGCTGAGCTCTGCAAGTGTTTGAGTTCCATTAATGCAAGTTTTGGGTTTCATGTCAGAGTTCTAATTCGGAGTTTTATGTGATTGAATGTATAGATATAGGATGATTTAATGAAGTACAGTGAAAATCATTTCCCATATTTTTATGATGTCTCTTTGTGTTTTGTCAAATTGTTGTATATTGATTTGTAAGGCATCTCTGTATACCTATTTACAAGGTAAATGGTGTAATGATTTTCAAGTTTCTTTCAAGGGGAGTGTAATACCTTGAAG
>MU218196.1:188986-201378 GCA_018584345.1 Thuja plicata | reverse complement strand
GTTTCTTTCCTCCTTTGTGATTGTAGTTCTACTTTCTTTGGGGAATGATGTCAATTCATTTGCAATAATATCATATTTCTATGTACATGTTATCTTATGATCATACTGACCTCACATTAGGTAGATCCCTCTTGTGTTCTTATGTATGTTATGTTTTATTTCCCTTTATTTTTCTTCCTCTAGGGGCATCTCGTAGTGGAAACGTAATCCGTAGAGTTGCTTATGTTTTCGTTAAAAATATTGCTCCTGTTAAAGTTTTAGCAATGAATTTAACATGGGGGCATACACTCTACTCACTTTTTGCACACACGCACGTTGAAAATAAGTTTTCAGGATTTAAAACTTTTTTCCCTTTATAGATTAAAAAAAGCTAATCCTTAAAGCATGGTCACATTTTTACTCTTTTTAGGATATCATGATCCCTCCAGTTTAAAATTTACACAGATCTCTTGATCCCACCAATTTTCAATTTACAATGTTTTGATCCCTTTAAGGATGGATCTCCTTGATGGGTTGACTAGTGAGTAGCTACATTCACTAGGCAATTCAACTCGATCTTTCCAATTGCGCTTTTTGTGTGGTTCACAATGAGACATAATTTCTCATTGGGCGAGATGATCACACCTCTTCTCTCTCTCCTTAACTAAGTGATGTCTCTTTTATCATGATCTTAGGGTTTATAAACACTTAAGTCCCTTGGGGTCTTGAGGATTTCTTTATTCCTTTGGATTCCAATAAGATTGTCTTTTCTGTATATTCTCCTTTACCAAGAGTTTGTGTTGAGCTCATACTCTTGCTAAAGTGGGGGCTAAATGGAAGGACTTCCATTTTAGACTTGTTTAGCCTTTCAAGTAAGTGGTTTGGGGTCATGGAAAGTGCCTTGAATGGGTTCCAGATTTTGACATGGCTTCCCCTCTGTTCTGTCCCTCTTTACACCCCTGTTTAGCCTGATTTCTGCATTCTGGACTGTAGATTGGTGATTCTAGGCTTCAAGGTCAGGGTTGACCTAAGATGTCTATTTCAACCTTGACCCTAACCTAGATCAAGGTCGACCTCAACCTTGACCCAGTGTTCAAATCCTGGGGTCTCATAGTTTCTTGTTGTCAACCTTTGCAAAAAGTATTTCCCGCTTCCGGGTCGGCTATTTTGGGTTCCGAAGCATTGATTCCTAAATTATATTTAATATAGGTCCTCTCCTAAGGTTAATGGCTTTAATAGAAATTTAATCATCCTATGTTAGCCTCCTTAGAAGATTGTGCCCTAGTTTTGTATAAAAGGGAAGCTTTCTCTCTCATTTTCTCTAAGTCTTCTAATCAAGCATTAAGCACTACGAATGGTGATCAAGCATTCTCAAAGTATCTTAAATTGTGATTCAATAAATAAAAGGAGTAAGATTTCAAGCAAGAATTCATCCATTCTCAAGCATCCATTTTCATGAAGGAGATCCATGAGAGGCCATTCAAGGATTCAAGTCACATGGTGCCCTTTTGCTGATCTATCCATCCACCTTCTTCCAAGCCTATTCCAAAGTCAAGAACCCATTCAAAACTCAGTTTTGGAGATATACAAGCAAGAGATTGAAGGAATCCTACCTTTCCACATTCCACATTTTGAAGCATACTTTTGGATTCAAGGATTCGAATCCTCCACGAGGACTTTCACAAAGCAAGGTGAATTTATGCATTTACTTTGTCCATTTCTGCAATTTCAATTATATATATCTAAGGTTAATTTGAAAAATGGGGTTTGACCAAGGCAAACCCCTCCCAAAAAACAAACAAACCTATTTTTATTTTAGGTACATGTTAAGGATTGCAGTTTCGAGACCAGATTTGGATACCCTTTTCGGCTTTCTTGTGGACAGCGCGAAGAGATTTTCTATCAAACCTGTACAGGTTAGGGTAAAAATTATTGGGTCAAGGGTGACATTTGTGGGTCAACGTCAACCTTTTTCATAAGATGACATTGGAAGATAAAAATATTTCTAGGTTTTTTTCATCTCTGCATTCTGGTTCGGGATCAACTGTCAGATTTTCCAGAAATAGTCTACAGATCTCAGAAAATAGCATTCTTTGATCTGCCATATTTCAAGGTTGGTTCTTCTTCTTATCCTTTTCAATTACTATAATCAAGCATATCAATTCAATCAATTTATATAATTTAAGATATCCTTCTCATTCTCTTTTCCAAATAGTTGATTCATTTTCGTATTAGCCTTTCCGTTGGTTTGATCAAATTGGATCTTCCATTTGTGCATTCAAGGATAAAAAGGAGCATCTTATCTTCTCCTTAATTACAATTGCAATCCATAAACAATTAAATTTAATTAAATGCAAGGTAGTATTAAGGAAAACAATATACTCTAAAAAAATCAATAAACAATCTCCTTACACTACATTTCAAACATACACATTTTTATCCTACATTAGTAATATAAATAAATTTACCTCCCCATATTTATTACCTTACATCCTACATCCTCAATCCACAATTATTTATATTACAATGCCATGTAAGACCACTAATCATGCTAGCCAAATAGCATCCCTATTATTCAAAGAGATATTAAGAGTCCATGGGTTACCTAAGAGTATTGTGTCTGATAGAGACACCAAATTTATGAGTGATTTTTTGAAGACTCTTTAGCAAAGATTAGGCACTAATTTATCCTTTGGATCTACCTACCATCCTAAAACTGATGGATAGACCAAAGTGGTGAATAGAAGCCTTGGAAATCTACTGAGATGCTTGACAAAGGAGCATGAACAACAATGGGATGAATTGATTGGACAGGCTGAGTATGCCTACAATGACACCATCAATAGGTCAACAGGGAAGAGCCCCTTTGAGGTAGTGTATGGATTACATCCTAGAGGAGTCTATGAGTTGAGAGAATCCAAGGGTGGAGTGAAAGAAACCGGATATGCAGATGATTTTTCTCAAGCCATGCAAGAGATTCATGATACAGTCTGGAAAACCTTGACTGAGAACACCCTGAAACATAAGGCAAAGGTTGATGAAAGTAAGAGGATAGTTGAGTTTAATGTGGATGGCATGGTAATGGTACATCTCAATAAATCAAGATTGTAGAAGGGAGTCCCTCACAAGATGCAAATTAGAAGGATAGGCCCTTGTCCTATCTTGGCTAAGTATGGTGATAATGCCTTCAAAGTAGAACTCTCAGAAGACAGTGGACTATCACCTATCTTCAACACTGTAGATTTAACCCATTACAAAGGACCAAAGAAAGACTTGGATCAGAGTCTTCAAGAAGTCATCCGAGATGTGGAGGAGCTACAATTACCATCTGATACATTCAAAGGAGCTGACAACATACTGGATACAAGAATCTAGAAGAAGACTAGAAAATAAGAGTATAAAGAGCATTTGATCAAGAGACATGATCAAAGAAATGCAGGTGTAGTATGGGTCAAACAATCAGAGTTCAAGAAGCTAGGTATTGATACAAGCATCATCAATCCAAGGGTGGTTTGATCTTTTTGGTTTGGGGAGGATGGTGTAGGAGCACCTAGGCTAGCCTCCATGTTTGTCCATTTTGGATTGTACTTGACATTAGCCAAGTCAAGATTAGGATAGTTGTATTTCGGCCTTAGTAGGTCTTTTCTATGTAGGCTAAGTGAGTTAGTCATTAGGACTAAGGTCACATGAATAGCCATTGTTTGTAGTTTTAAAATTCTTAGGCTTAGTTGTTAAGTTGATTGGTTAGAGTCTTGAATGTGTTCTAATCTCATAAACGAGGACATAGAGATGCTATAGGGTCTTCAATTCTCTTGGATTCTCGAAATAGAGAGGATAGAGGTCCTAAAATGTAGGAAGGAGGCATAATTGAAAAGATGCCAAAAGTTGCTATTTTGTTGTCATGACAACATTTGCAATAATTGCAAATGTTGCATGGAATATCGTTACATTGGATTCTACTTGTTTCTAAGAGTGGGGAATAAACCAACAAGGCCTTGAAATGGTGGAAGAAGGCATCTAGTTGATGGGAGACTCGAACCATGAAGTAGAAGGATTGATTGTAACATTTTTGAGAAGAGTAATACAGTCTGCAATTTTGTGTTTTCATAATACCCGAGCATTTCCTTGTGACAGTCATACTTTATGGATTGAAAACTTTGAAGTAATGGTTGTTTTGTCTTCTTAGGAGGATTAGAGACACTTTTGATTTAGTTAGTTGATTAGAGTTAGCATTCAGTCGTAGGTAAATTGTTTTGTGTTTAAGTAGTTCACTGGTCTTGTCCTGACTAGTTAGTCTAAATATGACTCCCCCATGAAAGCTAACCATGGGAAATCTCTAAGGGTAGATAAAAATGTTAGGGGAGTCAGTAGTGTACATAGTTGTAGAATTAGGAGTCAAGGAAAGAAAAGTAGCTATTTTTAAGACCAAGCCCTAGGTGATTTTGTATTGTTCGGTTAGTGGTTTGGTGGAGAAATAGTGAGTTTCCATGAGTAGGGAAAGAAGGTATAGTACAGCCCAAGTACATGTATAGTTAGGGTTTAGTGTCACCTTGACATACTAAGTTGGTTGAGTTCATACCAATCAGTGGAGACAAGTTTTCGACAAGTTTAGCATAGTGCTACAGACTATCCTAGTTTTTAGGCCTATTAGCCCTATAAGACCTAGTTTGTAGGAACCCTGTGTATGGAGGGATACCTAACTTAACACCTTGAAAACGTCTTGTAAGGTGATAAAGGGTATCTAAATATGGTCTTATATTTTCATGTTATTTGGGAAAGTTTGAAGTTAGTTGGGAAAAACACCTTGGATAGGGCTACAAGGAATTAGGCCTCCTTAAGCCAAAAAGTGTGAACTTCATTGCAAAGAGTGAAGAGACCCCTCAAGATGGATTCCAAATTGATCAAATGTGATTTCTACATGTTGATGGACACCCCTACCAATGGTTTAAAAATGTTAGAGTGAAAATTGACATTTAGACTATTCTTAGTGTCAGTAGGATAAATGGAGAAGTGAAGTAATCATAGGGTGTTAGTCTTTCAAAGGGTGAAGCACAAGTGGAGACTCTTGGGGAATAGTAAGATTAGGAATTAGTTAATGATCTAAGCCTAATAAGGACCTAGAGGAGATTAGGATCCTTGAAGAAGATAGAGAAGATCTTCTTAGTGGATTGTGCAAGAAAACCCATTGGAACACTTATATCATATTGGTATCAGAGCTTGATTAAAGATCAAACTTGCGGTGGATGTTTCAGCCTACTGAATCAGTGGGAGAGAATACACCTGGAGGATCAGAAAAAGAAAAATTCATGGTGACCAATGCTGAGCTAGCTAAAAACGTCGAAGAACAAGAAGAAGACAACAAGTCATTAAGAGAAAGGTTGTCACAAATGGAGAAACTCTTGGGAGAAGTCCAAGACAAAGCTAAGAAGATGAAGGATAAGATTGACCAGAAAGAAGAAAAAGAAGCAAGGGAGAAAGGATGGATATAGAAGAAGAACCTCCAACCCCTGATCTTGTCAGCAATAACAAACCCTTCTTAAAGACATTGAAGGCTTTGAGTGGTAAAGCTTTGGAGGGTGTGCCACTATTTAGTGGACAAACATATTTAGATTCAATAGTGGATTGGATAGATATCATAGAGAACCATTTTGATTGTGATGGTATGACAAAGGCCCAACAAGTGAGTGTGGCCAAGTCAAGATTGAGAGGTTCAACTCTCACATGGTGGAAGTTTGTTCAAACTAAAAGAGAAAAGGAAGGAAAGATTCCTATAGCCACATGGAAGGGCATGGTGACTAAGATGAAGCAGACCTATTTGCTTGATGACTATTAAGTGCAGATATATATGAGGAGACATAATATTAGACAAAAAGACTTAGATGTCCAAGACTACACTAAAGAGTTCCAAAAGTTGTGCCTACGATCACAAGTGGTTGAAGATGAAAGCATCAAGCTAGCTAGGTATATGAATGGACTTAAATGGTCTATTGAAGAAGATATGAGTCTAGTGGACTTCAAAACCATTCACCAATGCTATCAAATGGCCTTGAAGATAGAAGAAAAGGGAAAGAGGAAACAACAACAAAGTTCTAAAGGAAGAGGTAGAGGAAGAGATAGTAGAGGACAAAGAGGTGGATATGGTGGGGGGAGTTAAGAATTAAGGACACAAGGAGAAGTCAAATATAATGAGCAACAAGAATCAAGTTATAGTAGAGGTGGTAGAGGAAGGAACTCCAATTTCAGAGGTAGAAGTGGTGGACAAGGAAGAGGCAATTACTTTTCCAAAATGAAATGTTACCATTGTAACCAGATGGGACACCCTGCCTATAGGTGTCCAGAGAAGAGTGGTGCTTCTCAAGGAGGTAACAAGAGGACTAATCTAGTCCAATAAGATACAAGTACAGCTGATTAACACCTTGAGGTTCCATTAAATTCAGAGGAAGGTGAGAACCTCATGATGAGGAGAACATTAATCAAGGACCCAATCAAGGAGGAGCCAAGCCAAAGGAGGTCTTTGTTTAGAATCAAATGTAAGGTGATGGGTAAAGTATATAGGGTTATCATAGACTCAGGGTATACTAATAATATTGTATCAGAGGAAGTAGTTAGCAAGTTAGGTATGACAAGAATACCTCATACTCATCCCTACAAGGTAACATGGCTCAATAAGGGACAACATGTCTTGGTGAATGAGCAAGCAAGGGTAGAGTTCTCTATAGGGAGATATAAGGACAAGGTACTATGTGATGTACTTCCCATGGATGAATATCACTTGCTACTAGGCAGGCCATGGAAATTTGACAGCCAAGCTATCCATGATGGAGTGAAGAACTCCTATACTTTCAAGAAGGATAACATGACTTTCAAAATTCAGTCAATGTTAGAGGATGTAGAAGTAAAGACAGCTGGCCCAAATGTACTAATGGTGAGTGAGAAAGAGTTATTGGAGGCCATGGAAGAAGGAGATGGAGTTGGTTTTTCCCTAGTGTTGAAACCCAAGGAAGAGGAAGACAAAATAGTAAAGAGGACAAAGCTGCCACAAGAGATACAAGAAATGTTGCAGAAGTATGAAGGCATTGTAAGTGATGGACAACCATCAACCTTAACCCCTATAAGACTCATAATCTGTAAGATTGACCTTATTACTAGAGCTACCCTACCCAATAAGGAAGCCTAGAAGATGACACCTCAACATAATGAAGAAATAGCTAGGAAAGTTCAAGAGTTACTAGAACAAGGTCTTATAAGGAAGAGTATTAGTCGTTGTGCCATACCCACAGTACTAGCCCCTAAGAAATGAGATACTTGGAGATTGTGTAGTAAGTCTAGAGCCATAAATAGGATCACTATCAAATATAGGTTCCCTATCCCTAGGATAGAAGACTTGATGGATTGTGTAGGAGGTGCAAGGTACGTCACCAAGATAGATTTAAAAAGTGGCTATCACCAAATAAGGGTGAATTAAGGAGATGAGTGGAAGACAACCTTCAAGACCACTGAAGGGTTGTATAAATGGCTAGTCATGCCATTTGGCTTATCAAATGCACCATGAAATTTTATGAGGTTGATGAATGAGGTACTTAAAGAGCATATTGGAAAGTTTGTAGTGGTATACTTAGATGATATACTCATCTTTAGTAAGACAAGGGAGGAACACCTCAAGCATGTGTAATTAGTACTTAAGAGGCTACATGAAGAGAATTTAATGATTAACTTGGAGAAATGTGAGTTCATCAAAATAGAGCTAGACTACGTAGGATTTGTTTTATCTCATGGTAATTTCAAGATGGACAAGAGTAAGGTAGAAGCCATCATGAATTGGCCCACTCCAAGGACAACAACAAAGGTAAGGGGTTTTCATGGACTTGCTTAGTATTATAGGGATGTTATAAGGCAATCTAGTTCTATTTGTGCTCCAATGTTGGGTACAATCAAAGGAGGTATGAAGACCAAGCTCAGGTGGAATGAACAAGCCAACAAGAGTTTTGAGTTGCTAAAGGAAAAGATTGCTACCCAACTAGTGTTAGTCTTACCAAGCTTTGAGAAGCTTTTCACAATTGAATGTGATGAAAGCAACATAGCTACTGGGGCTGTTCGAAGCCAAGAGGGTAGACCAATAGAATTTCACTCTGAGAAGTTGAGTGAAGTAAAGAAGAAGTATTCTTCTAATGACCTTGAGTTATATGCATTGGTTAAAGCCTTGAGAAAGTGGAGGCACTACTTTCTGTCCAAGGAGTTCATTGTTTATTCAGATAATCAAGCCTTAAGTTTTCTAAATTCTCAAGAGAAGTTGAGCCACAAGCACATGAAGTGGGTTGAGTACCTACAAGCTTACACCTTTAACATCAAACATAAGAAAGGTGTCCTTAACAAAGTTGTTGATACATTGTCAAGAAGAGCTTTTACCATTCAAGAGATTTACTTGAAGAGCATGGGAATAGATCACTTCAAGGATCTATATGCTGAAGATGAGGACTTCACAGATATTTACAAGGTATGTGCTAAATATAAGAACCATTTCCATAGTGAGTATGTTGAATATGCTTTGCAAAGTAACCTTTTGTTTAAAGGCAATAAGCTATGTGTCCCTAGAGGTTCCATTAGGGAGAATATGATTCAAGAGAAGGACAATGGTGTATTGAGTGGTCACTTTGGGATAAAAAAGACACAAGAACTAGTTCAAAGGTTCTACTATTGGCCGAGGATGAATATTAATGTCAAGAGGTATGTAGAGAGTTGTATTGTGTGTCAAAGAGCCAAGGGTACTTCATCAAATGCTAGTATTTATGAGCCCCTACCTATTCCTACTAGACCATGGGATTGCTTAAGCATATTTTGTAGTTGGGTTACCCAAAACAAGACAAGGTATGGATAGTGTGTATGTAGTTGTGGATAGGTTTAGCAAAATGGCTCACTTTATGCCTGTATAGTCAGAAAATGGAAGCACTTCCATTTTAGACTTGTTTAGCCTTCTAAGTAAGTGGTTTGGGGTCATGGAAAGTGCCTTGAATGGGTTCCTAATTTTGACATGGATTCCCCCCTATTTTTTCCCTGTTTACACTGTTGTTTAGCCTGATTTCTACATTCTAGACTGCAGATTGGTGATTCTGGGCTTCAGGGTCAGGGTCGACCTAAGAAGTCTATGTAAACCTCAACCTTGACCTAGGTCAGGGTTGACCTTGACCCTAACCTAGGTCAAGGTTTACCTTGACCTTGACCTAGGGTTCAAATCCTGGGGTCTCACAGTTTTTGGTTGTCAGCCTTTGCAAAAAGTATTTCCCACTTCCGGGTCGGCTATTCTGGGTTCCGAAGCGTTGATTCCTAAATTATATTTAATATAGGTCCTCTCCTAAGTGTAAGGCTTTAATGGAAATTTAATCCTCCTCTGTCGGCCTCCTTAAATGATTGTACCCTATTTTTGTATAAAAGGGAAGTTGTCTCTCTCATTTTCTCTAAATCTTCTAATCAAGCATTAAGCACTACGAATGGTGATTAAGCATTCTCAAAGTATCTTCAATTGTGATTAAAGAAAGATAAAGAGTAATATTTCAAGCAAGCATTCATCCATTCTCATGCATACATTTTCATGAAGGAGATCCATTGGAGGCCATTCAAGTATTCAAGTCACATGGTGCCCTTTTGGTGATCTCTCCATCCACCTTCTTCCAAGCCTATTCCAAAGTCAAGAACCCATTCAAAAATTGGTGTTGGAGATCTACAAGAAAGATATTGAAGGAATCCTACCTTTCTACATTTGAAATTTTGAATCATACTTGTGGATTCAAGGATTCGAATCCTCCACAAGGACTTTTACAAAGCAAGGTGAATTTATGCATTTACTTTGTCCATTTCTGCAGTTTCAATTATATATATCTAAGGTTAATTCCAAAAGTGGGGTTTTACCAAGGCAAACCCTTCACCCAGAACAAAAAAAACCTCTTTTTCTTCCAGGTACAGGTTTAGGATTGCGGTTTCGAGACCAGATCTGGATACCCTTTTTGGATTTCTTGCGGACGGCGTGAACAGATTTTCTATCGAACCTGTGCAGGTCAGGGTTGACATTATTGGGTCAGGGGTGACATTTGTGGGTCAAGGTTGACCTTTTTCATAAGATGACATCAGAACAAAAAAATATTTCTGGGTTTTGTTTGTCTCTGCATTTTGGTCCGGGATCAATTGTCAGGTTTTCTAGAAAAAGTCTACAGACCTCAAAAAACAACATTCTTTGATCTACCATATTTCAAGGTTGGTTCTTCTTCTTATCCTTTTCAATTACTATAATCAAGCATATCAATTCAATCAATTTACAAAATTTAAGATATCTTTCTCATTCTCTTTTCCAAATAGTTGATTGATTTTTGTATTAGCCCTTCCCTTGGGTTGATCAAATTGGATCTTCCATTTGTGCATTCAAGGATAAAAAGGAGCATCTTATCTTCTCCTTAATTAAAATTGCAATCCATAATCAATTCAATTCAATTAAATGCAAGGTAGGATTAAGGAAATCAATATACTCTAAGAAAATCAATAAACAATCTTCTTACAACACATTTCAAACATATACATTTTTATCCTATATTAGTAATATAAATAAATTTACCTCCCCACATTTATTACCTTACATCCTACATCAACCAACAACAATTATTTATATTACATTTTGGTGAACCCGACGTGAACTTTGTGGTAAGGTTATAGATACTACCTTCATCATTATTCCTAATTTAGATCAATTCCAAATCAAATTTGGATTACCCTGGATAACTATTATGCATGCTATCGCTTCTCCCATTCATAAATGTCTTAATTTCATTCATAATGGAGAAGTCAAAATGATTAATCATAGTCTGTTTCAACCTTCTAGGCCTAGAGATTGTGCTACTCTTGATTTTCTTTGGCCTTCATTACCTAACTCATGTCCATCTCGTCTTGACCATCTCTTTCATTCATATCAAGCTTACAAACATCACAAAATTGTTGAGTTAAGTATGCCTCGGATTGATTCCAACCATGGTATTTTGCCTACTCCTCCAATACCTCCTTTATCCATTGCTGCTAATAAGATTGATCAAAATCCTATTCTTCCATCTAAGAATTATCCTATAGAGCCTGTAAAGGAAAGTATTGTGATTCCTCCTAGTTCTCAACATGTGCCAAACAAAGTTAAAAGTAACAAATATGCTAACGAACGTTGTAAGAAGCGTAGAGCTAATGCTAGAGCCCGTGCTTCTATGATTTGAAACTCATTACCTACCTTCGATCAACCTATGCTTGATGCATTAGATGATAATAGTCATGATGTTAAGATGAATGCGTATGATGATCCCATTCCCATCTTGGATCCCATTTCAATCAACCTTGATGAGGAGGACACTCTCGATGATCCTATTGATCTTAGTGATGAATATGAGACCATTAATTTTGATAATGATCTACCTCATATGCTTTCAACTTAATTAAAAATTCAACCTAGTAATGAGCATTGTGATTCTAAAGAGGATCCTTCTTTGGAACTGGCTATCATTCCTACTATATTGGATATAGTCCCTCTTGCGAGTTGCCCACCTTCCATCAATAACATCAACCAAGATGGGGAAGGTTGACAACATTCTTGAATGGCTCATCCTTTATGGTAGCCCTTTTTGTGTTGTATGTTGTATTGTGCTTCCCCTGTAATGTATTTCTAAATGTTTGTTAGATTATCTTATACAACCCTTGATTTTCTGTTGGTACAAGGTGATAAAGGAATCAAAACTGTTGTTCAAATCTTCTATATGTATCTATATTCTTCTATATGTTGTTTCATGTTATGTTGTACTTTTGTTATTGTTGTAACTATTTTTCCTTGTACAATCTTCTTGGATCTGTGACATGGTAGCACTAATTCTTTTTGGTCTTCAGGTTGTGGTCCGAAAAGATTCATCTTTGTAATTCTTAAGTTTCTTTCCTCCTTTGTGATTGTAGTTCTACTTTCTTTGGGGAATGATGTCAATTCATTTGCAATAATATCATATTTCTATGTACATGTTATCTTATGATCATACTGACCTCACATTAGGTAGATCTGTCTTGTGTTCTTATGTATGTTTATGTTTTATTTCCCTTGATTTGTCTTCCTCTGGGGGCATCTCGCAGTGGAAACATAATCTGTAGAGTTGCTTATGTTTTTGTTAAAACCATTTCTCCTGTTAAAGTGTTAGCAATGACTTTAACATGGGGGCATACACTCTACTCACTTTTTGCACACATGAACATTCAAAATAAGTTTTCAGGATTTAAAAATTTAGATAAGTAGGAGATACTTTTCCACAGCAAGTCAAATTGTGATATTGCTATCAGGATTCAACTGTGTAGTTTTTGAGTCAAACTCATTGACCCATAATTCATGAGTAGTGGTTCACATGAACCCATCT
>MU218196.1:164306-188749 GCA_018584345.1 Thuja plicata | reverse complement strand
GAGTGCTAAGTGTTCCAATTCATTCTCATGAGAGATGGGTTCATGTGAACCACTACTCATGAATTATGGGTCAATGAGTTTGACTCAAAAACTACACAGTTGAATCCTGATAGCAATATCACAATTTAAAACTTTTTTCCCTTTATGGATTAAAAGAAGCTAATCCTTAAAGCATGGTCACATTTTTACTCTTTTTAGGATCTCTTGATCCCTCCAGTTTAAAATTTACACGGATCTCTTGATCCCACCAATTTTCAATTTGCAATATTTTGATCCCTTTAAGGATGGATCTCCTTGATGGGTTGACTAGTGAGTAGCCACATTCACTAGGCAGTTCAACTCGATCTTTCCAGTTGCACTTTTTGTGTGGTTCACAATGAGACATAATTTCTCATTGGGCGAGATGATCACACCTCTTCTCTCTCTCCTTAACTAAGTGATGTCTCTCTTATCATGATCTTAGCATTGATAAAGAATTAAGTCCCTTGGGGGCTTGAGGATTTCTTTATTCCTTTGGATTCCAATAAGATTGTCTTTTTTGTATATTCTCCTTTACCAAGAGTTTGCATTGAGCTCATACTCTTGCTATATTGGGGTTTAAATGTATTGTCAGAAAATGGAAGCACTACCATTTTAGACTTGTTTAGCCTTCTGAGTAAGTGGTTTGGGGTCATGGCAAGCGCTTTGAATGGGTTCCTAATCTTGACATGGCTTCCCCCCTGTTCTGTCCCTCTTTACACTCCTGTTTAGCCTAATTTCTACATTATGGACTGCAGATTGGTGATTCTGGGCTTCAAGGTCAGGGTCGACCTGAGAGGTCTATTTTGACCTTGACCCTAACCTATGTCAAGGTCAACCTTGACCTTGAACCAGGGTTCAAATCTTGGGGTCTCATAGTTTCTGGTTGTCAGCCTTTGCAAAAAGTATTTCCCGCTTTCGGGTCAGCTGTTTCAGGTTCCGAAGCATTGATTCTTAAATTATATTTAATATAGGTCCTCTCCTAAGGTTAAAGGCTTTAATGGAAATTTAATCCTCCTATTTCAGCCTCCTTAGAAGATTGTGCCCTAGTTTTGTATAAAAAGGAAGCTTTCTCTCTCATTTTCTCTAAGTCTTCTAATTAAGCATTAAGCACTACGAATGGTGATCAAGCATTCTCAAAGTATCTTCAATTGTGATTCAAGAAAGATAAGGAGTAAGATTTCAAGCAAGCATTCATCCATTCTCAAACATCCATTTTCATGAAGGAGATCCATTGGAGGCCATTGAAGGATTCAAGTCACATGGTGCCCGTTTGGTGATCTCTCCATCCACCTTCCTCCAAGCCTATTCCAAAGTTAAGAACCCATTCAAAAATTGGTGTTGGAGATCTACAAGAAAGAGATTGAAGGCATCCTACCTTTCTACATTCCACATTTTGAAGCATACTTGTGGATTCAAGGAATCGAATCCTCCACAAGGACTTTTACAAAGCTAGGTGAATTTATGCATTTACTTTGTCCATTTCTGGAGTTTCAATTATATATATCTAAGGTTAATTCCAAAACAGGGATTTTACCAAGGCAAACCCCTCCGCCATGAAAAAAAAACCTCTTTTTCTTGTAGGTACAGGTTCAGGATTGCAGTTTTGAGACCAACTTTGGATACCCTTTTCGGCTTTCTTGTGGACGGCGCGAACAAATTTTCTTTTGAACTTGTGCAGGTCAGGGTCGAGATTATTGTGTCAAGGGTGAAATTTGTGGGTCAAGGTTGACCTTTTTCATAAGATGACATCAGAACATAAAAATATTTTGGGGTTTTGTTCGTCTTTGCATTCTAGTTTGGGATCAACTGTCAGATTTTCCAGAAATACTCTACAGACCTCAGAAAACAACATTCTTTGATCTGCCATATTTCAAGGTTGGTTCTTCTTCTTATCCTTTTCAATTACTATAGTCAAGAATATCAATTCAATAAATTTATTGAATTTAAGATATCCTTCTCATTCTCTTTTCCAAATAGTTGATTGATTTTTGTATTAGCCCTTCTCTCTCTTTTCCAAATAGTTGATTGATTTTTGTATTAGCCCTTCCCTTGGGTTGATCAAATTGGATCTTCCATTTGTGCATTCAAGGATAAAAAGGAGCATCTGATCTTCTCCTTAATTACAATTGCAATCCATCATCAATTCAATTCAATTAAATGCAAGGTAGGATAAAGGAAATCAATATTTTCTAAGAAAATCAATAAACAATCTCCTTACAACACATTTCAAACATATACATTTTTATCCTACATTAGCAATATAAATAAATTTACCTCCCCACATTTATTACCTTACATCCTACATCCTAAATCCACAATTATTTATATTACAATGCCATGCAAGACCACTAATGATGCCAGCTAAATAGCATCCCTATTCTTCAAAGATATAATAAGAATCCATGTGTTACGTCAGAGTATTGTGTCTGATAGAGACACCAAATTTATGAGTCATTTTTGGAAGACTCTTTAGCAAAGATTAGGCACTAATTTATCCTTTGGATCTGCCTACCATCCTAAAACTGATGGATAGACCAAAGTGGTGAATAGAAGCCTTGGAAATCTACTGAGATGCTTGACAAAGGAGCACAGACAACAATGGGATCAATTGATTGGATAGGCTGAGTATGCCTACAATGACACCATCAATAGGTCAACAGGGAAGAGCCCCTTTGAGGTAGTGTATGGATTACATCCTATAGGAGTCTATGAGTTGAGAGACTTCATGGATGGAGTGAAAGAAAGTGGATATGCTGATGATTTTTCTCAAGCCATGCAAGAGATTCATAATACAGTCTGGAAAACCTTGACTGAGAATACCCTGAAACATAAGGCGAAGGTTGATGAAAGTAAGAGGATAGTTGAGTTTAATGTGGGTGACATGGTAATGGCACATCTCAATAAATCAAGATTGTAGAAGGGAGTCCCTCACAATTTGCAGATGGGAAGGATAGGCCATTGTCCTATCTTGGCTAAGTATGGTGATAATGCCTTCAAAGTAGAACTCTCGGAAGATAGTGGACTATCACCTAACTTCAACATTGTAGATTTAACCCATTACAAAGGACCAAAGAAAGAATTGGATCAGAGTCTTCAAGAAGTCATCAGAGATGTGGTGGAGCTACAATTACCATCTGATACAGTCAAAGGAGCTGACAGCATACTAGACACAAGAATCTAGAAGAAGACTAGAAAAAAAGAGTATAAAGAGAATTTGATCAAGAGACATGATCAAACAAATGCAGATGCAGTATGGGTCAAACAATTAGAGTTCAAGAAGCTAAGTATTGATCCAAGCATCACCAATCCAAGGGTGGATTGATCTTTTTGATTTGGGGAGGATGGTGCAGGAGCACCTAGGCTAGCCTCCATGTTTGTCCATTTTGGCTTGTACTTGACATTAGCCAAGTCAAGATTAGGATAGTTGTATTTCAACCTTAGTAGGTATTTTCTATGTAGGCTAAGTGAGTTAGTCATTAGGACTAAGGTCACATGAATAGCCATTGTTTGTAGTTTTAAAATTCTTAGGCTTAGTTGTTAATTTGATTGGTTAGAGTCTTGAATGTGTTCTAATCTCATAAATGAGGACATAGAGATGCTATAGGGTCTTCAATGCTCTTGTATCCTCAAAATGGAGAGGATAGAGGTCCTAAAATGTAGGAAGGAGGCATAATTGAAAAGATGCCAAAAGTTGCTATTTTGTTGTCATGACAACATTTGCAATAATTGCAAATGTTGCATGCAATATGGTTACATTGGATTCTCCTTGTTTCTAGGAGTGGGGAATCAACCAACAAGGCCTTGCAATGGTAGAAGAATGCATCTAGTTGATGGGAGACTCGAACCATTAAGTAGAACGATTGATTGTAACATTTTTGAGAAGAGTAATACAGTCTGCAATTTTGTGTTTTCATAATTCCCGAGCATTTCCTTGTGACAGTCATACTTTATGGATTGAAAGCTTCAAAGTAATGGTTTTTTTGTGATCTTAGAAGGATTAGAGACACTTTTCATTTAGTAAGTTAGTTGATTAGAGTTAGTATTCAGTCATAGGTAAATTATTTTGTGTTTAAATAGTTAACTGGTCATGTCCTGACCAGTCAGTCTTAATATTACTCCCCCATGAAATCTAACAATGGGAAATATCCAAGGGTAGACGGAAATGTTAGGGGAGTTAGTAGTGTACATATTTGTAGAATTAGGAGTCAGGGAAAGACAAGTAGCTATTTTTAAGACCAAGCCCTAGGCGAGCATGCACTGTCCAGTTAGTGGTTTGGTGGAGAAACAATGAGTTTCCATGAGAAGGGAAAGAAGGTACAATACGACCCAAGAACAAGTAAAGTTAGGGTTTAGTGTTACCTTGACATACTGAGTTGGTCAAGTTCATACCAATAAGTGGAGACAAGTTTTAAACAAGTTTAGCATAGTGCTGTAGACTATCCTAGTTTTTAGGCCTATTAGCCCTATAAGACCTAGTTTTTAGGAACCCTATGTATGGAGGGCTACTGAATTTAAAACCTTGAAAATGTCTTGTAAGGTGATAAAGGGTATCTGAATATGGTCTTATATTTTTATGTTATTTGGGAAAGTTTAAAGTTAATTGGGAAAAACACCTTGGATAGGGCTACAAGGAATTAGGCCTCCTTAAGCCAAAAAGTGTGAACTCGAATGCAAAGAGTGAAGAGACCCCTCAAGATGGATTCCAAATTGATCAAATGTGATTTATACATGTTGATGGACACCCCTGCAAATGGTTTAATAATGTTAGAGTGAAAATAGGCATTTCGACTCTTCTAAGTGCGAGTAGGATAAGTGGAGAAGTGAAGTAATCATAAGGTGTTAGTCTTTCAAAGGGTGAAGCACAAGTGGAGACTCTTGGAGAAGAGTAAGATTTGGACTTAGTTAATGATCTAAGCCTAATAAGGACCTAGAGGAGATTAGGATCCTTGAAGAAGATAGAGAAGATCTTCTTAGTGGATTGTACAAGCAAACCCATCAGAACACTTACATCAGATTTGAAGGTGGAAAGAGGTGAATTAAAGATTGGAGATCATTTTGGTAATTGTTTATGCTGACTGGTCTAGAGGCCTAATTAATAGGCTAAAATCTAGGGCCTGGTAGAAACTAGGGGTTATGAGTGGTTCTAGAGGTTAGGGTTTTTGATTCTGACAGTGTTCGTTGATACCTTGAAGGTTTTCAAGGTCTTGTGTGGGGTCATTTGGGGAGTTTTGGAGTAATAACACTGTGAATATAGACCTACTAGGAAATTGGCAATTAGGCCTCCTAGTGAAATATTGACCAATTGGATTTGTAGAGAGTCTTGAAGTATTAGGATGAGTTCAGAATGACCTAGGATGGGTCAAGAAGATTGATAAGTGTCTTGGTGAATGTGTGGAAAGATCCTAAGAAGAGGTTTGGCATTCTAGGAGGTGTTCTAGTGGAGAAAACTAGGTATTTGGTAGACTAATTGGATCAGTCAAGCCTAGCATTCTAGTGAGTGTCTTGGAGATCCTAATTGAGGGAAGAATCAACAAAGAACAAACATTGGATGGTTGGGTTAGACCAAGGAGCATCTTGGAGTGAGGAACTACATTAGAGTACCCAACCATCTGCATCAGAGTGGTATTAGAGCAATATTTTCTTGAAGGTTTTGTATTTCTGAAGTGGGAGAAAGTCAAGAGGTAGACAACATGTCTCCTAAGGAAATGAGTAGGGATTCCATAGTGGAATTGGTTTAGGGCCTCTTGGAGAAGGCTAGTGTGTCCGAGAAAAAGGGAAAAAAGAAGATCACTGAATGGGGGGATGAGAGTGATGGAGATGATGAAAGTCAGATAGAAGAGTCATCAAACAAAGGGAAGGAACCTGAGACTGATAAAGAACAAAAGGTATTCTTAGATGCCTTTAAGTCCCTAAAGAAGGATAGCATGGAATACATAACATATTACTGTGGTAGCCTGAATGGAGAAGAGTTGTTGGATTGGCTTGAAGCCATTGTCAACCAATTTGATTACAAAGAAATATCAGAGGAGAAGAGGGTTAGATATGCTAAGGCTAGACTCAAGGGATTTGCATTGGTGTGGTGGAACATGATGCTAGATGATAGGGTAAACAATGGAAAGAAAAATATTATTTCTTGGGAGAGGATAAAAATCAGGTTGAGGGTACAATTCTTGCCAACTGATTATGAAATCCAAATCTACTAAAAGTTGTAGAACTTAAGACAAAAGGAAATGACAGTGAGTGCTTACACCGAGGAATTTCACAAGTTAAGCCTAAGAGCTAGAAGACAAGAAGAAGAAATGGAGAAGGTGGCAAGGTATCTCAATGGGTTGAGACAAGGGATACAAGATGAGATTAGCATGATAGCTCATGACACTATGCACAATTTTTTCCAATTGGCCTTAAAAGTAGAGGATAAGGCTAGGAGGAGGAATGACTTACATTAAAGAGGAAGAGGTGGTAATAATAATAGAGGTTTTCAGAGAGGAAGGAGTAACTTTGGTAGGGGACAAAGCCCTAATAGACAATCTGAAGATAATCAGTCTATGGATAACAGTGGAGGAAATCAATTTAGGGGATATTTTTAGAGAGGAGGATACAAAGGAAGAGGGCCTCCTAGAGGAATATTTCAATCCCAAGGAAGATCCAATTTAGTCTTCACTGGCAGGTTCTATAACTGTAACCAAGTGGGTCACACAATGGGCAGGTGTCCTGAAAAGACTTTCTCATCTTCAATGGGGGATAGAAGGAATCAGTTGGTACAAGAGGATGAAACACAAAGTGTTACTTCTCCCATCTCCAAGGCAGGGCTAGTATTGGATGGAGAGAACTTGATGTTAAGGAGAACTTTGTTGAAAGTGCCTAGCACTATAGAGCCACCTCAAAGGAAGAACTTGTTTAAGACAACTTGTAGGTCTCATGGGAAGATCTAAAAAGTGATGGTGGACTATGGATCCACTGAGAATATAGTATCCACAAAGATGGTGGACAAATTGAAACTAAGGAGGATACCTCATACCACACCCTATAAGGTTTCATGGTTGAATAAGGGTCTATAAATAGTGGTGGATGAACAAACTTTGGTGGAGTTTGAGATTGGAGAGTATAAGGACAAGGTCCTATGTGACATACTACCTATGGATGCATGCCATCTTCTTCTAGGATGTACATGGTAGTATGATGTCAAATAAATACATGATGGGGAAAAGAATAGTTATGTGATCATTAAGCTAGGTAAGAAGTTTCAGATGAATCCTTTACCAGAGCCTAATGAGGAGAAACATTTGGGGACAAGTGTGATGTTATTGAGTGGAAAGGAGTTTCTAAAGGCCATGAAGAAGGAGAAAGGAGTCGATTGTGCAATAGCGATAAAACAAAAGGAGACTAAGGAGGAAGTTAGTTTGCCACCAGAGATACAAGCATTGTTGGGGAGATACCATGACATAGTAGATAATGGTTTTCCAAATGAATTACCACCTATGAGGGATGTGAGTTATCAGATTGACCTCATTCCTGGAGAAAATTTTCCAAACAAAGCAGCATATAAGATGACACCAAGTCAAAATGTAGAGATAGAAAAACAGATTCAAGATTTGTTGGCTAAGGGGTTGATAAGGAAGAGTTTGAGCCCATGTGTTGTGACAACAGTACTTTCACCAAAGAAGGATGGAAAATGCAGGATGTGTACAGATTCCAGGGATATAAACAAGATCACAATCAAATATAGGTTCCCAATGCCCCATATAGAATATTTGATGGACAATTTAGGAGGTTCTTGCTACTTTTCAAAGGTGGATTTGAAGTTTGGATATCATCATATAATAGTGAGGCCTGGTGATGAGAGGAAGACAACCATCAAGACCAATGAAGGACTGTATGTGTGGCTAGTAATGCCCTTTGGCCTAAGTAATGCACCTAGCACATTCATGAGGCTCATGAATAAAGTGCTAGAAGAGTTCATTAGTAAGTTTGTAATAGTTTACCTTGATGATATTTTGATCTTTAGCATGTCCAAGGAGGAGCACATGAATAATTTGGAGATGGTCTTAAGCTTAGCTACATCAAGAGAAGTTGATGATAAATCAAGAAAAGTGTGAGTTTCTAAAAACTGAACTAGTTTACCTTGGTTTTGTGGTTGCTAATGGATGCATGAAGATGGATCTTGAAAAGGTTAAGTCAATATTGGAATGGCCTACACCTAGGTCCATATGGGATGTTAGGATTTTCCATACGTTGGCCTCCTACTGTAGTAAATCTGTGAGAAATTTCAGTCATGTGTGTGCCCCTATTCTTAACACCATAAAAGGTGGAATCAAATGTAAGATTGAATGGACTGTGGAAGCAAACCAAGGGTTTGAAATGTTAAAGAAAAGGATTGCAGAGATACCTACTTTTAGGTTTCCCAACTTCAATCAAATCTTTGTGGTGGAGTGTGATGCTAGTAAGTTGGCTATTGGAGCAGTGCTAAGCCAAGAAGGACATCCTGTAGCTTTCTTCTATGCAAAGTTGAATGTTACTGGGAAAGCATAGGGTTCTATTGTTTTTGATGTTGAAGAAGGGTATTGGATAATGGTTGTTGTCTTTGAGCTGTCTATGTCACTCTGCTGCTAGTGACTTGATATTCTAAGGCTCTGCCTCTTGTATTTCTCAGGTTAGCTCCCTTGATTGGCTGCTTCAATTTTTTTAAAAACTATCCTTTCACTCAAGGCCTCAATAAGTTCCTATAGACATACATCAAAGAGTTCATTTATCACTATTTTTTCTACTTCATATATTTTTCAAACCCATCTATACCGGTATCCTAATCATAAAGAAAAACTTTATGGTCGACATATCTTCAATATTCCTCTGTCCTTTGGACTGAATCAACATAGTAAGAATCTTGTTAACTATCATATCATCTTCATCTGATGAAACATGAGAGTCAACATGCTCTTCACTTATAGTATCTTGTACATCAATACCTATAATTTCCTTTTTTTTTCACCAATATTTTTTCGATCTACCTCTTCACTATCACTTGGAACAATCACTGGAGTAGATAAACTCTCTGGATGCATTCTTCTAATTTTTTTCTTGTTTATTAGAGGTCAAAGACTCTTTAGACATATTTATCATTCTCTTACTCTTTCATTTTTTCCTTTCCTTCACTAGAAGTAATAGACATTTTTGCCACAACTTCAATGCTTGTAACATCAGTATCCTTTGGAATTTTGATAAACATTTTAATAATGCTCAAAAACTCTTCCTTAGTAGTCTCATAGGACAAATTAGTTGCTAAAACAATTCTAGGTTCTACCTCTTCTATGTAGTAGAAGTTTGTATCAATGTAGAGGACAACATTATCCTTATACTAGTCAATTACCTTAGGAGGAATGTGGTTCCTTAGACACAACCTATTATTCAACTCATCCAAAAATATTCTAAAAATAACAACACTCTTATCCAAGCTATCTAGATACATCTTAATTTCTGAAATAATAGTTATATAATTTCTCTATTCCATATTTGAACATAATTTAGTATACATACAATCTCTAACAAAATCAAACAACTAATACACGATTTACTGAACCATACAATCACTCTTCTAAACCAAAAAACATAAACCTTACCTCTAGAAAATCCTTCAAGCCTTATTGCCATGTCGAGGAGATACTCAACATCCAGTCTAGAGGAGGAAACAAATTTTCTTGATAAATCCCCCTCAGACCATGCAATTTAAGTCATTTTTTAGAATAGGAAATAAAACCCAGAATGGATGTCAGACCACCTTTAGAAGTATCTTCTATTCTATTCTTCAAATATGTCTTGTTCTTTCCTTTAGAGTTTTTTGCGACCATTGAATTATCATCCTTTTGATCTATACATTTGTATAATCTTGCATTATGCCCTATTATATTACATTTATAACAAACTAAACCATTCTTTTACATTTCTATTGTTCCATTCTTATCGAGATTGTTATTTATTTCGCGATCAGCCATTCTGTGTCCATATCCATTACAATCATAGCAATATCCATTGAATTTATTAACAATTATGTTCATATCCATTATACTTTTGCACTGAAAAGTTGTATGTACAAATTTATTACAATGATAATGTCTTCCATCAAAGACATAACCTTTTTTATAACTTCCATATTAACTATCTATGTGCCCTATATATTTTATTGCAAGAAAAAAAAATTAATTAAAGATGAATTCTTGGAATAAATATGAGGAGGTCTCTTATTCATCAACCCCCTTTTGTTTTCTCTTTGCATCTGATCTACCCAATCCTTTTTTGCATTCACCTACTTTCCATCTACCAAATTATTTTTTGTCTTCTACTAGTTTTTCCTCAATGTTCTTCAATAATGCAGAATCCACTTTGATCTTCTCACATTTTAATTGTCTAAGTTCCATTTTGAGTTTTCAACTTCAATTTGTAGAATTGCACACTCCCTATTTTTCTCATCAATCCTTATATCAATTACTTCTCTTGCATCTTCCAGTTTTATCCCTTGACTTCTTTTAACTCCTTATTTATATAGTTATGGTCCAACAAGGATTTGAACCTTGGTGTGCACACCAAAAACAAAACCACTTAACCAACACACTAAGTGGTGAACCCAACATATTATCAACGTAATTAATCTTTCTTAGTTAGCACTTGGTACTAGAACATACGAACTCACCTTGATAAGATATGTTATATCAAATATGCATATTAATCATCATATATATAATGTATATTACTATATTCATTTTTTTATCATGTTCTTATATTTGTAATTCAATATGTACATATTATTTTATTTTTTTGTATGTCATTGATTTGTACATATAATCAATCTATTATAAAATATTTAAACTATACTTTAATTTTAGAATAAACTATAAATCTCATTAATGCTTGGCCTACAACATGCATGATATGTCTTTAATTTGAAAATACAAAGATACTAGAACACTTTTGGTGAAATTCTTATAATTAACACAAGCAATAAATCTCTAATATAATGCTTAAAATTTAAATTTCAAAATTATATACTCTAAATCATATTGAATTTCAAACCCTTAATCAATTATAAGCCCTACATTACAAATCATCATGGTAATCAAACCCTCTTTCCCTTCATTTTCAAACAAGAATCAAAGCCCTACCTTTAGAAGCAACCTTAACACTAAAATAAAAGATTAAAACTAAGTGGAATAGTTTATTTAGAACACTACTAGTACAGAATAGTAAGACAAAATAATCTAATAGAAAATAGAATAATAATACAAACCTTCTAATGATTGTTGATGTTAAATAAAATGAAAACGTAAGCAAAAAATATGAAGATTACCACATTTTTTGTCAAAAACACTAAATCTCTTGTGTAATGCAAAAATTGAAATTTAAATCTCAAAATTGTATATTCTAAACTCTACTGAATTTGGAACATGTAACCAAGTACAAACCCTACACATTTCATATCTTATATCCCAAACATTGTTATACTTCAAGCCCTACATTACAAATCATGACGGTCAAACCCTATTTCTCTTCATTTTAAACCAAAACCTAAACTAAAACTATCTAATTTTAATCCTAACTATAATACTTAAAAATTTCAGTCAAATATTCATAAAATAATTTATTGAGAATGCTAGACATTAGTAAGACAAAGTCACTTAATAGAAAATAGAATAAATATATTATAACTCAATAGAAAATAGAATAACTATATAAACCTTCTAACAAGAATCTAACAATTCTTGATGATGAACAACAATGGAAATGAAATAACATGAACAAAAACTATGAAAAATGTCACAATTTCAATCAATGCAAAGAGAAAATAAAAAAATGATTCTTATATATTTTGCATATATAATATCATGTGCTGCTTAAATGAATGAAAATAAGCAATAGTGAATGAAAATAAGCTGTGGGAAAAATGGGGGGCTAGAAAAAAGCATCAACTCTTACTGAAAAAGTAACAAGTGTCTTCACTAGTTTTTCCCAAAATACAAGATTTGTTGGAGAAAATACATGTAACAATTTTGGCATTTGATGTGCCTGAGTTGGTGGTGTTAGGTTTGGCTTGATTTGAAATGGAGGAGGTTTTATTTTTGGACTTAAATGAATTAAAAAAAAATTAAAATTAAAATCAATTTTCTTTAGTTTCCTCATTTTTTACCATTTCAAAATTTAAAAAATTTGTAATAATTGATGAAGTGATTTTATATAAAGAACTTATATTTAACTCCAATTGTAAATTCTGTCCTAACTCTATTTCCAATAATTGTAAAGCAAACATTTTGTTACTCATATAACCGTTATTTTAAAAAAATAGTCCTTCAAAAAATCTATAAGACCACTGAATTTCGCTCTGCCATGCTTTATATCTCCTTACGAATATTCCAGGAGTAGATTTCTGCTATATTTGAAATAAAAGGGAATTTTGAACAGGAATTATTTATGTGGGTGTCACAGGGGGCCAAAAAAAACATCGAGTTCCCATACAATAACCGCGTGGAAGAAACACAGTGTTGTACAATCGCAAAAGGTAATAATTACAAAACAGGATGGAATACTTCAAAATCAGTAGACGTGGTTTTTCTTGGAGGAAACCTTTGTGAGCATCGCGATCATGGAGGACACCATCACACCTGTATTGATTAATTGCAATAAACCAAGAATTTAACTGTTCGGCTGTAACTTTATCTCGTTCACACTGTCCATGCAACTGTTGACAAAAAAGAATGGGGTTGCGTAAGGAATCCCGTGGAACCATCATTATCACTGCGTGCCCCACAACGAAGATGTTGCCCACTTAATAATTGCTATATAAATAGTTATAAGTTTAATTTAATAATTTAAAATATGTAAAAATAGTAGAGTTACATGGGAAGATAACCCTAAAAAATGAGTTGCTCAAGAGAAAACCATTTCAACCGAAACTAATTTAAAATAGAAACAAATTTATTGATTAATAATAATAATCATATATACACATTTGGTGTTCTAGGTTCAACTTTCTCTCTTTTTTTGGATCCCAATATAATCTAATTATTGTAACTTTATTTTAATTTCTTGTTTGCCGAAATAGGTAGATTCATAATCTTGCAACCTTATACTTACATCAAAAGTGTGAAACAAAATATTTTACGCTTGAAAGTGAAGAAAGACAAAATATTTGACGCTTGAAAGTGAAGAAGGCACTTCAAAGGTGTCCACAAATAGAGGGTGTGCATATGGAGGCTTCATTATTGAAATGCTCCAAGTTACTTGTGCATCCTCTTCATCTAATATCAATATTTTTGTGCTTTCTTTCCACTCCCCATTCTTTTTACAATCTCCAGTCTTTGTTAAAAGCACCACCAAGCCACAAACTACAAATCTCATACTTCATTAAAATATTAATAAAGACTAGAAACCATTTCAATTTTTTCATTCATAATTCATTGCACCTTGTAGCACAAATGCAAAATTTACAAATGTGTTGATTAAATTAAACTATTACCAAATTTATCTAGAAGTATAATTAGATATATATCCAATTTATATTCTATATTTTTAAAAGCTCAATGTTCACATTTGTTGAAATGACTTTATTTGCTTAGTTGATAGGGTTAACTTGAAACCAAATTAAGCTCAAATTATGTACCAATATTTTTTACTCAATGTTATTCAATGTACACTTCAAACTGATTTTAAAATAGATTCAAAATTATATTTAAAATATAAAATAATACATCAATAAAACATACAAAATACTAACAATTTTCTTTTTTAATTCTAAAAATAATTTAATCAAATATCCTTTAGTTTTTTACACAAGTAAGAACAACTTGTATTCAATGGACATGGAGGGATGTTGGTGTAGGGAATATTTAGGTTGTTGTCAATGGACTTCAAGTTTTTACTTCCTTATACGTTTGTCCCATAAGCCCTCCAAGCATTACCATCTCATTATTAATAATTTTATATAGTTTCAAAAAGGACAATTGAACCAAAATTTAGCCAAATGTGTTACTTAATATTCAACAAACCAACTTGCTGAAAAAAAAAATTTGAATAAATAATCATAGCCATTAAGTCTCCATGTATTACCTTCAAGCTAACAAAGTGAGACTAGGAGATTAGGTTCAATTCTCCTTGCATTGGGTCATCAATGTTCTGGTAGTGTGCATATTTTCTTAAGCTTAATTTTTAGGAAGTTAGTAAAATCAGTTCATTTCGAGAAATCTCAAGCTTAATAAATTGAACAATCAATAAATAATTTTTATAAATGGATGAAGAATCTTGACTTATGTTTACCCATAAAATATGCAAACAGATCCTTAAATAAGTTCAAGGGTAATAAAAAAGATTGCTACAGAGCCGTGAGTCTCAATATGATAGTACAGTTTTAATTGCAGCTATGGTAATGGAAATGACAATGGCAACATGGTGGATTGTGCAGGGTATATCAAAATTAATGGGTTGGATAGTCGGCATCATATGCTTAGATTTATTTTAAACCACATAATTATAATAGAAAATAAAAATGCAATAAGACCACTCCACTCATCTAAAATTAGATAAAAACATTAATCATCCTACTCTAAAATTAGATAAAAACATAAATTATCCTACTTTTTAATTTGTAAGCATACATAAATTATCCTCCTTTCCTTTTTTGTAATCACTCCTATCAAGAAGGTAAACAAAGTGTTTCGGAAAGCACCTTTTATTTGGGTTTTCAATATGGTAGCATAACTCTCAGTGCCATAATATGATGTTCCCAGGACTCCAAAAGATCAAACCAGCTAGCCCTGATCACTTCTTTTAAAGTCTACAAAGTCTTGTAGTTTCCATCTCACCTGTTTGGTAACCAATTGGCAAGGGTTTAGCAACCAATTTCACCATTCAACAATATGCCCGAGATATCAAGGATTAATTTATCTTTCTATAAAAATGGAAAACCAGAAAAATATATTTAAACATGGTACAACATGCATAAAAGTAAAAAAAATCATATAAACAACAAAGAGCACATAAAAAATTGTATGCTTATGCAGTCTCAAGCTAATTGTTGTGAACATGAAATCTATTTTGAGTGTTTAAGGTTTGAGCTATAATACCACAGCAATCCAAACATATTCAAAAATTTGTAACTACCATGCTAGCAGATTAAAAGAACCAATACTATGTACCGATTAGGAATGCCATTGTTTGGTATTACAGATAAAAAATTCCTGAGTAACACTTTTATGGAATTTAAATTAAAAAATTAGAGTCTGCATAATGAGATTCTGTCACAGCTAACAGGAAGGGAAAAAAAAAATTATGCAAAATAAACTTCACCTAAATCTGATAGAATCGTAGATGTCATTATAATGATTTGCATTTCTAAACATCCAAAAAGATATGAATCAGTAAATTGTATCTTTGGAAAATGAAAAAAAAAAAATAGTATATATCTTTCTTCAAAAAATTAACAAAAAAATAGTTTAAGAGTAATCACTATAAGAGTCATCATGAGGAAGACCCTCCGTAAAAATAAATAAAGAACAATTAATAAATAGGATCTTTCATCAATTTTACCTTTACATATTAGCAATTGTTTTGCAATCTTACAAAAAAGATAGAGATCAACTACTTCTTAAACAATGAAACAAGTAACATTCTTGTTCTCCAATATTTACATCATATTATACAAGCCATCCAGTTAAGGATAAATTTATTTGAGCAATTGAATCCAAGAAAAAACAAAGTCAATTAGAGTTCTATGCTCTTTCTCCAAAAACCCTTTGAGCAGTTTAATATCCTCAAAGAGCCCCACCAAATATGCTTCTACTACTTCTAGCAATACTAAAACATCAGGGTTTTTTTATCACAGATCGATCTATAAAATTCAAAATTGGATCATTAACCATGATACATATTTGCCAACAATAAAGGGATCTACGAGAAAACCAATTTTTAGGACTGATTCAGGTTAAGAAAATATTGATGGGGCATGGAGAAATAAGGGAAACAGGAAGGGATGTGTGCCTTAAAATCCTACACAATTTCTTGAACCACTCTCTGAAAAGGTATTTTATGGATCAAAAGCATAGTACACTCTATTGATACATACATATTTCACTCGTGAAAATCAAACCTAGTGTTAAATTTTGCAATATTTCAACGAAGAAAAATAAAAATTAGAAGGCATACCCTACCACTTCAAGAAATTCCCCATAAAAATTACAAATTCAAACTATGAGACTCTAATAGAGCTTTCAAGCCCCAAATAAAAATTTCCAATATTTCAAAAAACAAACTTAAAATCAAAAGTCATATATTATTGTTTCGATAAATTTAGGGTTTAGAAAAGAAAACAAAATAAACTTCCCCATATCACAAACTCAAATTTTGAAACCCTAAAAGAGCCTTGAAGTTGAAAATCTTAAAGCTGGAGCCAGGAATAGATTAAATTGTCATACAGGTATGTGACAGCTGCAAGACAAGGTATTTGTGGCTTTTTCACATTGCCTCTAGGGGGAACATATTTACCAGTGGCCTCCAATCAAAATTAAACAATAAATCTAAGTTAAAACCCTAACTCTAAATAAAAATGTACACATTATGTATCAGGGAATCTTAGAAAGCAACCTTAGTGGAAAGTTTCTTGGTGTGCCCCTTTCCCCTTGAATATATGGGTTGTTTGCTTCATACGGAACATCCTTCTTCCTTCAAACAAACCTGAAATCACCAGGTTTAAAAAAAATTCATGTCATCGCCATGTGATGCAAATAACTAAAATCATGATCATCCAAACCATTGAATAAACATGCTCCCATGTCTCCAATGAAAAAATTCACATGAATCTAAAAAACATTGAAAAACTAAGCATCCAAGCACATCTCTATACAATACAAATATTTGTAAATCTTTCCAAGAACAAAGTTTGTTCTTTTACTCACTTTCAAATGACTATGGCCAAATGGGATACCTTGCAAAGCACCATCACAAAATCAAATAAATGCAAACTCTTAATTAATGTTTAGGGTAACCAAAACTATCTCTCATGTACTTTTAACCAATTTGAGCAGGCACAGCCTACTAAAAGAAACTTAAACTCTTCTTGGCCCAAAAAAAACTAGAAATTGTGGAGTGTAAAAAACTTGAAATGAATGGAATACCACACACTTTTAACTCTTCTCTTTGAAAGAAACCTTCTTAAAAACTCCACAAAACTATTGCAAATCTGCAGATATCCACCCAATTTAAATTGCTTTTGCCAAAACTATTTAAATGATTTTCAGAGATAATCAAAATAGCTTTTCTGCAATATTTGAACTTTTCATAGCCAAAAGCTTTCTACACCCCCCACCATTTTCTACGAAAGAATAACTCTGATGTAATAGCTGCAATTTTAGAAAATGCATAATCTTCCATCTTTCATTAATGTTCTAAAATATAAAATATACAAAAAGTAATTGATAAGGGGCGATGCATTTGAGGTTGTGCCTAGTACATGTCAAAATATTTAACAAAATTAAATGGCATTATTTATAACAATCCTTCACTCTTGTCTATTTCACACAGAGTAAAAGCTTGATTTTTATTTTATTTTATAATTTTTTTTGAGTAACGGTCAGCAGTAGTTCAAAAATGTGTTAGACAAATGTGACAGAAATCAGCAGGATATCCTTATAAAATTTTGAAAATAATGAGCCAATGCAAGTGGCCTCAACCGTGATCAAGCTTTCATTTTAGCAAGTGTGTTGCAGCAAGTCCATCAATAATGGTCAAATTCTATCTCTACGAGCTTCAGAATAAAAATTGGTGACTTTTTCAGACATTCGACATCACGATTCCAGTAGTCTTCAAGATATAATAGCCTATCGGCTAAATATAGCACTTGATTGATTCTAAGAAATGAAATTATTTTAAAATTTTGTATGTCAATTCATCAAAAAAATATATCATTATAATAAGCATATCTGTAAGCGCTTGATTTCCTTATAATTGTTGTGAATACTCAGCAAATTTTGCTTGCTTATTTCGTCCCTCTCATCCATGAATTTTCCCAAAGGCTTGAACCAGATGTTATTAAGTGCTACCATTAAAAACAAACTCCAGCCACTATGATGGCCAGGGTGATATTAAAGTCAAAATGCTTGCCTTTTTATACTTCTCCTAGGGCGGGCAAGGGTAAAATGTTGTTCAAGGCTGTGATAAATAAAAATCCGGTGACTACGAAATGAAGGCTTCATATGGAGGGTAGTGACCATATGATTGGGGGCTAAACCCTACAAGGCTATGATAAATAAAAACCCGATGATTGCGAACTCAAGGCTACATACGGAGGGTAGCAACCATATGATTGGGGACTAAACCCTACAGAAGGATATCAAAGTTTATTGCAAGATGTTTTGGGTTTACAAATTATGGGCGATTCATCAGATTTACTAGATAAAATGTAGGGAAACGTGCATGTGGAGTGGAATATTATAATAAGGATTTGGAACAGGAGAAAAGGCTAGTGCATCTACATTGAATGAAAATGATGATGCCTTCACATTCAGTCGATAAGAAACCATCATTTTTGAAGATTGAGCATCCATGTCTAGGGTTGTAACACATAAAAAAAAACAATAAAGAATTTCCTTCTATTCTAACTCAAATCGAGCAAGATGTAGCTCAATAGAAATAACAAAAATCAGAGAAACTAATAGGGAGATAGAATTTTTACCTTCACGGTATGAAAATGTCCAATATGATACGAAAACCTTCTAATTTGCTAGGGCTGATCCATAGAGGAGAATCCACTTGCTTACACCTCATTTAATGCATAGGGATTATATGATTTAAAAAGATAGGGGTATATGCACCAAGTTGTGAAAAAGAAAGGGGGTATAAGTGGACACATTTGTTATGAAATCAGGTAAACATCAACTTGGAACATACGTTTGAGGGTCATGCACTCAAAATAAGAAGATGTGTAAAAATAAAAAAAAATTGTAGTGATCTGAATCTAGTTTCTCAAATACTATTTTTTTTTAAAAACTGAGAAGATTAAGAGGGTCAAACCTTGCGTGCACAAAAATCTATTCCTGATTTTTTCATAAAAATGTAACATAGTTGTTTCCGTGTGTTGTAAAAAAGGTATAGTTATATTAAGTATTTTTGAAATCCCTTTAGTAGGATGATAGGTAAGAGTGAGATCTAGAAGTTGTGTATTTTTTCGTAATTGATGAGTATTTTTTAATGTGATTTTTTGAAGTGACCACATCTTGAAAATTTGGTACCTATTCATGCGCTGGGCATAACTTGCATCAAAATAATTAAAAATGAAAACTTTTTTTTAAAGTGTATAGAATCAAGTGTAGAACAATAATATGTAATTTATTTGTAATTTGGTTAAGTGTATCAAAAGTTTTTAAAAAAATGGTAGACATATGTCTATGAGGACTGTCAAGACTGATGAATTACAACTGATTATATGTTTAAAGTCATATTTTGATATTCAACCGAGTTGCAGAAGTAATGATAAACATTATCAGTTAATTTATTGTCATTGATGTCAACTTATGTGAGTATTATTATGGTGGAAAACATTCATTATGAATTGAAGATCTGGAACAAATAATGTTTATGTGGTTGGTAAATGAAGAGTTCTGTATACATCAAGAGATAGTGTAAACTGAGTAAAACACAGTGTATACTGAGCACAATGTATACCGAGGACAGTGATAACCGAGCAAGGGATTGGTGACACAACTATTGATAAAGAAATTTAATCAAACCGAGGCTGACTTGGATGTTGAGCTGGCAATTGTTGATCTTGAGGTAAAAGATAAAGTTTGTTATCTGATCAAACAACTGTGGAAATTCAAGGAAGATCGGACGATAGAGATCGAAAAAAAATTTAACACAACTACCGAGGAAGGATCAAGCAGGAGAATGAACGATGGAAATTAAGCGACAAGATCTGAAGGATAGAAATTAAATGAGCTATGATGTCTATATAAGAGATAAGAGATTCATTTTGAACAACACCTAATGGACATACATGTGATTTTATGCATGAGTGATCAAACTGGTAGAAGATAAAATCGAGAATGCATCTTACAAGATGAAAAAATGTCTAAAAGAACAAAAATGGAGGGAAAATGAGCCTACAAGCCTTTGGATCATTTTTCAAGTCTCTTCCCAAGCCATAACCCGACCGGGTTTCTAAATTTGAAATAACCTGATCAAGTTTTGCAAAAAGTACTTTTTCAATTCCTACATAACCTGATTGGGTTCTGGAGAATAAAATGCACAATTTTCACTTCTTCAAAACCCGACCGGGTTTTGAAGAAGTAAAAATTATGCATTCTATTCTCCATATATCAGTCGGATTATGAAGAAATTAAAATAGGCTTTGCTCTAGAAGCCATAACTTCCACATATGAAGTTTGATTGACTTCGTTCAAAAACTGTAGGAAAGATCTTGAGACAATCTAACACATGATTAACCTACAATCATCTCTATTCATAAACATTTTTTATCCATCCATTTGAATAATGTAAGGTATAAAATAGGCACTCATTATTGCCCATACATGCAACATATAGGAAAATCAGTATGCTCTCTCTCTCTCTCTCTCTCTCTCTCTCTCTCTCTCTCTCTCTCTCTCTCTCTCTCTCTCAATTTTCCATAACCCGATCGGGTTCTGGGGAATTAGGAACGTTGAGCCTTTATGTTCTCATAACCCGATCAGGTTTTGAGGAAACAAGAATGTTGAACCATTAAGTCCTCAGAACCTGATCAGGTTATGTTGAATTAGGAACATTGTAAGTTTTTTTTCTTCAATGGTATTAAAAAAGTCATTGCAAGTTATCCCAATGTCCCACTGCTATGTTTTTGTTGTTTTACGCTAGTAATAGACATGTCTGCACTTTTTTGCATTTTTTTTTCTTTGCAATGATTGAATTATGTTGTTTATTGGTGTTTTTTAATGTTATTTTATCTTTGTAAGTTCACATTTCAAGAAAATGATTATTTTTTCTTATTTTTTGGATTTGATGTTCACATTTTATTCTATGTTCATGATATTATTCGTAGGTTCAATTCAATACAAATAATAGGAAACAACAAAAGATGAACAATTGAACAACGAGAGACAGAAAAGGAAAGACAAAAGGAGCGCATGAGGAGAATACGATAAGGTACATCATCAAATGCATGCAATGTAAGTGATGAAAATGAAAATGTTAATGTTAATGTGACAAATACACCTAGTTCAGCAAATGAAAATGTTCAAAATACACCAATTGAAATGATGGGGATAAATGCACCTAATTCATCTAATGCACCATTTCAATTCAATGTCATTAATGAAAAAAATTGTACATAACGAAAATGAAAATGTTCAACATACACCAATTGAAATGATGGGGATAAATGCACCTAATTCATCTAATGCACCATTTCAATTCGATGTCATTAATGAAAAAAGTGCACATAATGAAAATGAAAATGTTCAACATACACCAATTGAAATGATGGGGATAAATGCACCTAATACATCTAATGAAAATGTAGGGCATGCAGCTGTGTTAACACCTCCTAGAATAATTCGTAGAAAACCAAAGTTTCTAATTGACATTGATGAAAATATTTTGAGGCCAATGCATGATAAAATGTCAAAAAGAAATTGTAGAAGAATTGTTTAAAATATTTGGAATAACTATTTTTTAAAATTAAATCAAAGTGGAAGATGTCAATTAGTTGTTGAAATGATTAAGAATCTGAGATTTAGAGAGACAATGAGAATTGTGGGGTTGAGAATATATGAAAATAGTATTGAGAGAACCATTGTGAGAAATCTATTCGATTCATACCAAGCCATTGGTTCAAAATCATGTAGTAAAGATGCTAATGTTAGTCGACATGTCCTCACATCAACTATAATGGGAAAGGAAATGAAAAAATCTCATATAGTAAGCAAAACAAGCAATTCATTAAGGATAGGTAGATCAACATTACAAAGAGCCTTACACAAGCGAGACAAAATTGAGGATCCAAACACTAATTCTCTTTGGTCATTCTTGGGTAGACACCCACAAAAGGACAAGGTTGTTGTTGAAAGCATTAAGAACATTAATTGAAAATTCTTGGCGTTACAACACAAAGGTTTCACCCAACCAAAGAGACATATTTAGGAGGAGAATCAGAACTACAAATCGTATGCCACATCCAAAACACTTTTTGGATATGACACAAACACAATTTTATGAAAGATTTCCTCCAAACATTTCCTCAAATTAAAATTAGTCAAAGATTTTTTGAAAAGGAAAAACCCTTTTATGTCAAGATTAATCATGCATGCACCACATGTTGATGTAGGGTACATATTGAATTTTCCATGCATTATGATATATATCATCATGTTTGTTGTACTTTTCACACTAACAATTTTTTGCAGGAATGTGGTCTTCAAGAACCTCCTACGTCATCAAGAAATTTTATGTCAAGTGTATTATGCAATCAAGATTATGGTTACATTTATTATAAGATGATGTGTTTTAATGGATCTTGTAGTGCAAGTGGTGGTATGAGAAAGTTTTAGATATGTCACCATCTAGAGAGCACAAATGAGATTGTAAATACACTAGCTTCTTTTGGAAAATGCAAGATAGTAACTTATGGTCTAAAAGATGGAAAAGAACTTAAGAGGTGTGAGTTGGTTAAAAATGATATATGCGTAGCTGATTTTATGAATATTTTTCAAGAGAAACTATTTTATGAGTACATACGTCATTCACATAGAGCTAGGTGGTTGGATGAGAAATTCAAGATATGTAAGGACAATTTTCCCCTTGGTAATATTGTGTCTATTGTTGATTTTTCTGAGAATTATACACTTCAACCTCAGAATGAAGTGCAAACAATGTATTACCATTCTATACAAGTGACGATCTTTGTACATATAGCATTCTTGCATGCACATGATAGAAGAGACACAGACATAAAGGTTTTAAGAGAGTATCACTTCTACATTAGTGACAATTGCACACATTCATAAGAGTTTGTGCAAGGTTGCTTCAAATTTTTCTATGAGAATTTAAGGGAAAGAGGTATTGAGTACAACCAACACATAATATGGTCAGACAATTGCACCTCACAATTCAAGAATGCAAGGATGTTCTATTGGTTGAGTAGGATGCATGTGACAAGTGGCATTCAACATTTTTGGAATTTCACCGAGGCGGGACATGGAAAAGGCGAGCATAATAATGTAGGTGCATGTGTAAAAAGATCTCTTGCTAGAGAGTAATTGAAGTATGAAGGTGTTGCAGAGTTAATAAATGTAGAAACAATTGTGCGATGGTGCAACTCTATGATGGGAATATATAATGAAGGTAATTCTATGGTTAATCAATTTTTTTGATTGATAGGAGAGTCTAACATTGAGAACTATCTAGATTGTTGTACACTTACAGGATCAAGTGACATTTACTCATTTAGAAGTTCAAATGCAACATCACTGGGTATTTAAATACTAGATTAATGGCATGTTTTTGCTTGTCTTGTATAAATTTTGCGTTGGAGGAATGAAAATCAAGGAATGGTCTTATACACCTTTGCAACTTCTTGATACATATCAACTTCCTAGAGCACTGAAATTGAGCCAGTTTGAAGCATCAGTGGATTTTGATCACATATCTGACCTAGTTGAACCAGTCAATTTCTTAATTTATTCTTTATTTTGAGATGAACTCGGTTGAATCTACTTGAACTCATTTAATTAGTTGGTTAAGTGTTTAGGGTGTTAACTTCTCCCTCTATAAATTGCAGGTCATCTATATGCAGTTGTTGCAGATGAGAACAATGACGAAGGCACTAATTACTTTTTGTGTCATTGTATTGAGGGCAAAAAGAAATTGACAACTACAGTCATTGATGCAATGGAAGAAATGGAATGGAAGCATCTGTTTGTGTCCACCATGAACAAAAATGTTGTTGTTCCAAGGATTATTTAGGATCATAATCTATCCCAACTTTTTATTTTATCACATTTCAAGCAAACCTTTAAAACACGAAAGGTACTCACAACTACATGTAAGGAATGGATAGTATAGAGAAACTCTTGTAAGGTGTGATTATAGTCATGAATGTATGTAAGGCGTGAATTCTAATACACATAAGGTAATGAACATATGCTCAAGGCATGAATTACACACACACACACACACACACACACATATATATATATACATATATATATATACATATATACATATATATATATACATATATATATATATACATATACATATACATACATATATATGTATATACATATATATACATATGTATATGTATATACATATATATATATATACATATATATATATGTATATATGTATATATGTATATATATATATGTATATATGTATATATATATGTATATACGTATATA
>MU218196.1:123633-137043 GCA_018584345.1 Thuja plicata | reverse complement strand
AGGTCAAGTTTGACCTCAACCTTGACCTAGGTTAGGGTCAACCTCGATCCTAACCTAGGTCAAGGTGGACCTCGACCTCAACCCAAGTCCCCTTTCCAATTGGAAAGTTTGTCGGTTGTCAGGGGACATTCAAAAGTTCATTGTCTCGCTTCTGGGTCAGCTATTTCAGGTGTGGAAGTGACGAATCTTAAATTTTATTTAATATAGGTCCACTTATAGGGGTATATGTCTAATTAGAATTTAATTCTCCTATGTAGGCCTCTCTAGAAGATTGTGCCCTTGACTTGTATATAAGGAAACTCTCTCCTCTCATTTTCAATAAAGAATCATCTACTTGGAGAAAAATACATTATCGTCTACTTTCAAGCATACATTATTCTACATGGTTTCAAGCTTTCAAGTGTTCAATCAAGGTTTTCAAGTCTTCCTCTCAAGCATTCAATTTCTCCATTGAAGATCAAGGATTCAATCATTCAAGTCTTTGAAGGGATTTGGTTCAAACATTCAAGATTTATCATTCAAACCCTAGATCTATCCATCATGGTGGTGTGATCTTCCTTGAAGATCCTTTGTGCATCCTCAAGATTCATTCATTCCTCCTTCAAGGTGGATTCCAAGAATACAATCATGGAGGTTTATGTTTTCTTTTATTGATTCCAAGCTTTCATATTAACATACTTGTTTACATTCGAAATACAATTGCATATCTATTTGAATATCATAGCTTCATTGTTAGATCTACTTCTACTACTTGCTAGCATTCTCTATTTCAATTATTGATTTCAAGGTTAATTCCTAAATTGGGGTTTGACTAAGGAAAACCCCTCCCCCCAAAAAAAATAACCATTTTTCTTTTAGGTAAAGGTATAAGACAATAAATTTAAGAGCAAATTTGGATACCCTTTTCGGCAAACTTTCGAGATCCACAAATAGAATTTCCATCAGAATAGTGTAGGTCGAGGTTGACATTTTGGGGTATAATTGTGCACCCAGAAAGAGGTCAAGGTTGACCTGACTCAGAAAATGAAAATATTTATGGGTTTTGTCTGTGTCTGCATCTCTGTTCAAGATCCGGCTGTAGAATTTCCCAAAACTCAACACAGATATCAGAAAATAGGATTTTCTACATCAACTACATTCCAAGGTAAATATTTCATTCCAATTAAGGTTTAAAACAATTTAGACCTATTATTTCACTTTAAAATCAAGGAATTAGATCCTCTTCCCCTCTTTATCTATAACTAGCTGATTCCTTTTTGCATTTATCATCTCCTTTTGATTAATCAATTGGGATCTCCTTGTCTTGGATTAGGAGGCCACACATTTTCATATCACACACACACACACACACACACATATATAATTTTATATCCTACATTTTGGTGAACCCAAGATAGACAACTCTTTCTTTTTAGTGTTAGATGCTTTGCCTCTTTTCCTTAGAGACTAGATTTTCCATACATACTAAATTAGTTTTATTTTATGCTCTTGCATTTTAAAATACAAAAATATCTACACACTCATAAAAATAAAAAAAACATTTCTTGCATTTCATTCACTATGAAGATCTTTAAGATGCTTTGGGGTATGGTTATTTTCATCATTATTCTTCTTTTAGAATCTCTTTATAGTACTTATGATGTTTATGAGAGTATCATCCATTTCATCATGTTTGTTACTCTTCATGTTTCACTTGCCTATGCTATTTTGAGATTAACTAATACTATTCTTCCTACTTTCAAAACTTTCATTAAGAATTTGTGTAGCGGAATTATTGCTCTTTTGGATTCTGTGAAGAATTTGGTAGATGATAACCCATTTCCTAATCTTCCTAATCCTAATCTTATCATTCCTAATATAGTTACTAATCTTCCTAATCCAAATCATATCCTTCCTAATCCAATTCCTAATATTCCCAGTCCTATTTCTCCATCTACTATCCCTAGTTCTTCCCACACTCATGATGGGGCTCAAACTATGGTTCATGATGCAGATGTGCAATAATTCTTTGATTTACCTCCCCCTTCTTATCCGATCCATGATGATGTTAAAAGGAAGAGAAAAGAAACTCCTTCTAAACCTATCATTCCGACTTACATAACATTTTCTCATGACCACCATTACAAATCACCTCCTGTAGAAGCTTTACAAGATATGTACACTACCAGATACAATATGGTGGCTAAACAAGGTTATAAGGGTTTAGGTCTTGGTGTTAATGAACATGGTATTAAATATCAGGTTCATCTATCCCCTAAAAAATATAAGAATGGTCTAGGCTTTCTGCTATCTAAAATTAAGGTGGTTGATTTTGATCGTCACCCTCCTCTTCATATTATCCTTCCAACACCTTCCTTAGATTACCCTGATACCCCTCAAGATGTGGCTAAGAAGGTATATGTTCAGTTAATGAATTCTAAGAAAGAAATCTTTAAACCTATGCCAAAAGATGCTCTCTCCAAGTACAAATGTCATTTTCATGTTATAGTAATACACATTTAGTTTCTGGTTGCATGCATTTCAAGATGTATGTTAGAGAAAGAGCTGCTTTAGGAATTATATCTCATTCTCGTGTGGCATTACAATTTCTTCATAAGTCCCATACAGGGAATACCCCTCATTCTTCAATAATATAGACATTTCTCCCTCTTGTCTCTTCACTCGGGGGCAAGAGGTATCTCTTCCATTTTTCTAGGATCCATTATGATCTTAGCATATTTGTTTTTTTAATAAATCTTAATTGGTTATTCTTTCTATATTCTACCTTATGGTATTGTATTATGATACATCCTACCTTTTCTCATAATCATCCATAGCTCTCTTCTAATATTCATAATATCTTTTCTAGGACATTTGTTTTGTAAAGATATCTCTTTGTTACAACATCTCTTTATATGATTGGTATAACCATTGCTTTCATCCCTGCAGGACAAGATTTTCCTTCTTTTCTCTCTATCTAAGGATCTACTTTCCTTAGCTTAGTGGCATTTGTTTATTCTGCAACATTATTTTCTTATAAAGACTTATGTTTTGGCTATGGATACCCTCTTATATGAGAGGTGATTGTCCTTGGTCATCACCTCTTCTTTATTTTTGCAAATTATCTTCTTTATAAACTCTTGCCTTTGCTTTGGTTTAGAGTTTGCTTCCTTCATTCTAAGATTCCTCTTCCTCTTGACCACAGGGGGCTTGATGATTGAATCTTTGATCCCTCTTTGATTTTCTTTGAAAGATGATATTTTATCCAAAGCGCTCCTCTATGGTGGGTGGTCTTGTTGATAAGATCTCTTCCTCTTTGAGGATCCTTTTTCCATAAGTGACATATCATTTTCATGATTATCTATGCTCTTAGATATAAGAGTCAATACTTTTCACTAAGAATATAGTGTACATTGTCGCTAACAGGATATCTCCATACTTTGTGAAGTACATGTCCTCCTTTCTCTTCCTTATCATGTCTAATAGGTAGCCACGATAAGGAGGGGGGATATATAGGTTCTCCCTTATACTATAGTTTACTTTTTTACAACATGCTAAATCCTTGGAAGGTAACACACATAAGTTGCTAAATCCTAAAGAGACGCATTTTTACTTTTATTTTTGCTAAATCCTCGGAAGGTAACACACATAAGTTGCAAAATCCTAAAGAAATACACATTTTTCAAATTCAAATATGCTAAATCTTTGGAAGGTAATTCCCATAAGTTGCTAAATCCTAAAGAGACACGCATTTTATATTTCATAGTGATACAAGAATGTGGATCTATGGGTATTCCAAAAGCCGTTAGAAGACGCATTACAACTACAAAGCACATTTTATGGGTGAACCTATTGGTCTTTCCCTCCTTGGTGATTCATGGTAAGGTGGGCATCTTACTAGGTGAGGTAATACTCTCTCTTTTCTCTCTTTTCTCTTCCATGCTAGTAGGATTAGATCATGAAGCTATGTTATTTATAGTGTTGCTCTTGTCTTACTTATGTAGTCATTTATGCTTTCTATGATTATTTTATCTTTACTTTCATACCCTTGTGCATGTATTTTGAGTTATAATTCTTGGCCTGTGGTCTCATGTCCTTGACTAAGCGATGTTCTACCTCATTGTGATCCACTAGAGTCTTTCTTCTAACTTTACCGTGAGTATATTTGATTTCCATACTCTCGCTAAAGTGGGGGCTTAATTTATTGTCTTAAAATGGAAGCACTTCCATGATAAGAACATTTATCCCTCCTTAGGGGGTGTTTTAGGCCATCATCATGTTGTCCTCTCATTTTTGCCCCTTCTGCATCTTCTGTGCCTGTTTAGGACCTTGATTAGGCTTCTCAAGACACTGTTTATCCCACCTGACACATTTTCCAACAGTTTTGACTCCCCGAGTCAAGGACGACCTTGACCTTGACCTAGGTTAGGGTCAACCTCCACCTCAACCTAGGTTCCCCTATCAAATTGGAAATTTTTTCGGCTTTCAGGGGACATTCAAAAGTTCATTTTTCCACTTCCAAGTTGGTTATTTTGGGTTCCAAAGTGACGACTCTTAAATTATATTTAATATAGGTCCACTTCTAGGAGTATAGGTCTAATTGGAATTTAATTCTACTATGTAGGCCTCTCTAGAAGATTGTGCCCTAGACTTGTATATAAGGAAACTCTCTCCTCTCATTTTCAATAAAGAATCATCTACTTGGAGACAAGCACATTATCGTCTACTTTCAAGCATCTATTATTGTACATTTTTTCAAGCTTTCAAGTGTTCAATCAAGGTTTTCAAGTCTTCCTCTCAAGCATTCAAGTTCTCCATTGAAGATCAAGGATTCAAGCATTCAATCCTTTGAAGGGATTTGGTTCAAACATTCAAGATTCATCATTCAAACCCTAGATCTATCCATCATGGTGGTGTGATCTTCCTTGAAGATCCTTTGTGCATCCTTAAGATTCATTCATTATTCCTTTAAGGTGGATTCTAAGCATACAATCATGGAGGTTTATGGTTTCTAATATTGATTCCAAGCTTTCATATTAACATACTTGTTTACATTCAAAATACAATTGCATATCTATTTGAATATCATAGCTTCATTGTTAGATCTACTTCTACTGCTTGCTAGCATTCTCTATTTCAATTATTGATTTCAAGGTTAATTCCTAAATCGAGGTTTGACTAAGTTAAACCTCTCACCCCCAACAAACAAAACCATTTTTCTTGCAGATACAGGAACATGACATCAAATTTAAGAGAAGATTTGGATACCCTTTTCGGCCAACTTTCGGGATCCACAAATAGAATTTTTGTCGGAGAAGTATAGGTCAAGGTCAACATTTTGCTGTACAATTGCACCCCCGCAAAGAGGTCAAGGTTGACCTGACTCAGAAAAGGAAAATATTTTTGGGTTTTTTTTGTCTCTGCATTTTTGTTCCAAATTTGGTTGCAGAATTTCCCGAAACTCAACATAGACATCAGGAAACAAGATTTTCTAGATCTACTACATTCCAAGGTAAACATTTCATTCCAATTAAGATTTAAAGAAATTTATATCTATTGTTTCACTTTATAATCAAGGAATTAGATCCTCTTCCCCTCTTTATCCATAACTAGTTGATTCCTTTTTGCATTGATCATTTCCTTTTGATTAATCAATTGGGATCTCCTTGTCTTGGATTAGGAGGCCACACATTTCCATATCACACACACACACACACACACACACACACACACACACATATATATACTTTGCAATTCCTTTTCTTAATGGTGGTGAGTCAACTTTTACTAACCTTGTTCTTATCCTTGTTGTAAATTCTGCCTTTGTGCCTTTGCCTTGTTTTTCCTTAGGTGGCTCATCATCAGATTCTATGGCATCAACGTTCTTTTATTCTTATTCTTCACTGACTGGTGACTATTCCTTGATAAATCTGTTGATTGTTCAAGTTCTTCATTGGTTACAACAAATTTTCTTTTCACTATCTTAACCATTTTGGTCTTCTTTCTTCCCATCTTCTTGACTTCAAGACCAATCTTGATTTTTGTATTGGCTTCATCATATGTGCCAAATATCATGGTATATTTATCAACTGGTTCATTTAATAGTGCTTCAATAGCTTTGGAAGTCAAATCTATATCTATTTCATACTCCATAGGTGGCAACCATGCTATTCTAGCATATGTTGCTTTGATGAGAGTAGTGTTAGTGTCAACTATGCAGTATATATCATCCTTATATTTCTCAACTAGCTTTGTGGGGATCCTTTTCCTCTTTTGCATTCTTTCCTTGAACTTCTTGAGATATGCATCCATAAAAGGTACAAGATTGTCTCCTAGATTCTTAATGTTTTCACTTATTTGAACAATAATGGGTCGGTTGATGTCCCATGTAACATCACCGACGGAGGCAAAGAAATTATGTAAGTAGAAAAATGTACACATCAATAGTGAACCAAACTTACAGGTGTTTGAATGTGCTAATCTAATGGTTCTCATATTCTCCTCCAATTTCCTTAACAGTAACTTGGCAAGGTCGAGTTGTAGTCCCTTTTCAACAATCTTGTAGGCAATTTCAACTGCACCACATGCAACACTGTTGGGCCCACTTGATTGAAATATTTTGTAAGAAATTACAAAGGCACCAAACCTTAATTCAGGATCTCTGATCATGCTAATTCTAAGACCTCTTCCATTCCACTTAGCTCTTGTTAGTTTCTGAATCTCGGTCTTTGCTAGATGTCTTAGGGTTTTTTCCTTGTCGGTTGTTGGGAATCTAGTGAATGCATCAATCACATCCTTAGTGATTTCAAGGGTTCATCTTGTATGCACCCTAAAATCGTCGCCTAGACTGTGGGCCCCATTTATCATTTTAATCAATTTATCAATTTCTTGAATCAATGGCTTGCAATATTTTCAATTCAAATCAATTTTCTTGATCAAATCATAATTAATTCAATTATTTCAATATTTCCTAACGTTTGATCATTTCATCAATAATCTTATTTAATTAAAAGAAAATATCTCTTAAATAAAATAATATTGTTTAGTTAAAGGAAAATCCCTTTTAATTAAATGATTTTATCTTATTTAATCAAAAGAAATAAAATAATCTTATTTAATTAAAAGAAAATCTTTCTTTTAATTAAATGATTTTATCTTGTTTTAAAATACATCTTTTAATTAAATAATATTATCTTATTTAATTAATATCCCTTTTAAATAAATAAAACAATCTTACTTAATTAAAAGAAATAAAATAATCTTATTTGATTAAAAGAAAATCTTTCTTTTAATTTAATGATTTTATCTTATTTTAAAATCCATCTTTTAATTAAATAATATTATCTTATTTAATTAATATCCCTTATAAATAAATAAAATAATCTTATTTAATTAAAATAAAATCTTTCTTTTAATTAAATGATTTTATCTTGTTTTAAAATCCCTCTTTTAATTAAATAATATTATCTTATTTAATTAATATACCTTTTAAATAAATAAAATAATCTTATTTAATTAAAAGAAAATCTTTCTTTTAATTAAATAACATTATCTTATTTAATTAAAAATCCATCTTTTAATTAAATAAATAAAATCCCCACTTAAAGCTCTTTTTTTGATGAAAAAAAGAAATAAATCAAATTAAATTAAATAAAAATTCTTTTTCCTCCACACTTTCCTAAGTGGTGGGATTTTTTGCCTCTTAATCATAGCCTTTGATTTTGCCTCTTGAAGATTTAAAGAACATGGATCAACCAAGATTTAATCTCCACCATTGCTTTAAAAGCCTCTTAATCTTCACCATCCATTATTCTTTATAAGGAAACCTCTCCTTCTCATTTGAGCATTTCAGGTTTTTATTGTTATGCTGCAGGTTTGGAGAGCAACTTTGGAGGAGAATTTGAGCACTTGAGCTTGGATATTGCAACTTCTATCTTCTTGTCTTCTTCTCTCATGCATTCATGACAATCCATTTAGATTAATTTGCATTTGCACTTTAGATTAAATGCATATTTCCATTCATAGATGAATCTTGCATTTGTATTTTCTTTCATAGAATAAATCATGCATTGTTATCATTTAGATTAATTTCCTTTCATGCATTGCAATCATATAGAATAGATTTCATTTTCATGCATTGAATCTCTCATTTAATGGTGTACTTGCATGGGCACAACTAGGTTAATCTGAGGGCCTCCATTACACACCTTTACATTCCATGACTAGGGAGCTTTGAGTCGATATTTGAGGCCTCATTCTTGAGCAACCTTGAATGGAATGATTCATAGAAGTGTGACACATTTTCATCACACACATCTAACCATAGCTTTCCATCGTGAAGTCGTCTTAGCACAACATGACTCCATTATATTTTTAACTCCTTTAGGAATAGTAGAGCATTGGTTAAGCCTTTCCCTTCCAAGTGTTTGAAGTCATCCTTCAATTGTCCATCCTTGCATAGTTCCTAGCATGTTGAAATAAGCTTGAAATCCCCCATCTCATTGATTTTACAGTGAATATATGCTCGCACATCTTGTACCAGTAAAACCCTAAGAGGTATCATGGAGAATGCACCTTTGTCATTGGGTTGTGCAGCAACCTCTGGGTGAAACTTGTAATGTGGTTCTGTGCATGTTGCGTTCTTTATCGGATTGACCTTCTTTTCCTTTTCAAGTTTTCTCTTTATGGTTTGAGATGTGGATGCCATTAAGAATTTGAATTTAGATCTTCCTCCAAAGTTAACAGACAACTTGGTAGTCTAGATACTCACATGGTATGCTCTAAGACTGTTTAAAATATGCTTGAGTAGCTGAGAAATGCTTGAAATGCTCTGGTGTTAATTTTCTCTTCAATTTCTCTTCTTCGTTGTATAATCATTGTGAGAACAAATGAGTTCCCACTTCCCAATTTATAGCAAATACCTCAATTGGCGTAATAAATGCTTGTCACCAACCACTCAGTCAACAAACAAATTGATCGGTTAACACTACAAATAATTCAGCTCGGTGAGTACTACAAATTTTTGGTTGACATAATCAACTCGGTTGTCTCTCACATATTCACCGATCGAAATTCTTTCTTGGTATAGATTAACTGACTAAACTAGATTCAAGATTTAAAAAAGTATAATACCATAGTTCATCTTAATTTATGCTAATTTGGTATCCAATCAATGAATATACGAACTGATGTAAGATATAATTTTGTAAAATGTAGTTCCACACTTGTATTGTTTAGGTAGAGGTGGTGGAATCACTTGATCCATTGGATGAGGTGTCTCTGAGTGTTGTTCTTGGTCCAACATTGTCATTTGAAGCTTTCCTCCACATTTGATTCCTTATCATCATGATTTCTTCAATTGTGCTTCCATTTCCAAAAGTACGTGTTTATGTTACTCAATCTCTACAATCTTTACTTAAATGACCGACCTTATAACAGTGCAAACATGCCATTCCAGAATTTGCCTAGTTTCTAGATTTTCCTTTCCATTTCCTCAGAAAATTTTCTGCAATATGTCTGTACCTACCACATGTTGTGCAATTTACCCAAGTATTATAATCGCAAGCATATGCCTTAGCCTCTCTTCTCGTTTGATAAGCATTTTCCTGTCATTTAGGTTTCCTGATTTGCTTCATCTTAGTCCTGCATTCTTGTGATGTGTGACCATGCATGTTGCAACTACGATAATACTTTTCCATGTAGGGTTTCTTCTTTCGTTTATTCATCTTAGATCTACATTCATGTGCTTGATTTCCATGCTTGTTACAATTATAACAATTACCATTGAATTTAGAAGTAGTTTAAGGAATACCTTTTTCTTTGCTTTTGCAAACATTTGATGTGTGTCCTTGTTTTCCACAATGATAGCATGAGGGCTTCTTTGGCTTTGGATTTGAGTAGACATTCCTCTATTTAGCTTGATTTGATCACTCTCCATACTTGGTATAACCTAAACTAACTTATTATTGTTAAGTCTTCTTTGATTATCCACAAATATATCCATCCTTTTGGTACTATCTTCAACTCTCTTAATCATATCATTATGTTTTTGCTAAATATTTACTTTTTTTTTTAGTTTCTCATTTTCTTCTCTTAGTTGACCAATATCTTCCAATTTTCTAGCGAGTTTCATATTTACTTGGTTGGCCTCTTGACTCATAATAACCATCTGATTGGTGATCTCAAAGTGATGTTTAGTAAGTCTCAGTATTTTAGATTCCTTCTCATGTAACCTTTTAGTCATTTGTCTTCTATCATCAATAGCTAGATTTATTTCTTGTTCAGCTTGTCTTGCATTGTTCATGACATCAATCATTCTAACCACTTGTGTTTCTTTACTGATTTGTAGTGCTTTCACTTGTTCAGTAAGATGTTGATTGATTTCAAATCGATCTAATATGGTTCCTTGATATGCATCAGATATGCTACCAAATCTAGATCCAGAAGGATCAAATGGGTCATATATCTCTTCTTCATGATAATCAGTCTCATTATAATGGGATGCCATATCCTTTTTCCTAACTAGTAACTCTTTCAGTTTCTCTTTAGCTTCCTTGAATTTCTCAATGTAGATATGTAACTTCTGATTCTTAATAGTTTTGTCAAGCTTATACCTTTCCATCGTAAAATCTTTTCTCTCAAGTGATTAAACTTTCCAAACAAGAGAACTAGCTATGATGCCAATTGTTGGAATGAAAAAAAGGCATGTACTGAGAGGGGAGGGGTGAATCAGTACCCTTAAAACTTTTTCAAACCAAAAACCTTAGTACAGTTAAACTTCATTAACCGAATGGGTAGTTATTCTTCACTAGACATGAAATAGCATTGCATAAATGTAAATACATATAAAAAAAACATTAAAACATTGATGAAACTTCAATACACATAACACATGTATTTTTGTATTGCAAAAACCCTTGTTAGAAGGTAAAAACTACAGTGTGGATGGAACCCACAAAGCTTCACTACTACAGAATTGAAGTTTCTGGTTAAGGCTTACAAAGTTGATCACTTATGGTGATCTTACCCTATTAGGAGTAACAATAAGACTTGTTAAGTCTACCTTGTGAAAGGAATTTGCAACATAATGTATATGTACACTTTGTTAAGAGATTTATACAAGACGGTTAAGTCTACTTTGTAAAGAGATTTGAGATCTGTTACAATTGTTAGAGAGTAAAAATAATATTGACTTGATTACTGCAATCTGTATACTGCTAATTGCAGATCTATTAAGTATAATAAGAATATCACCTTGTTGTGATGAATAGTACCTTCTATACTCCTCGGTACTCTTGACTTTGTTCTTACTAAACTGCATACTGCAATGAAATCCTTGTGCATGAAATCCTGTCTGATCTTTAGATGTCCTTAGTGTGGCTACTACTTGATCATACTTCGACCATTACATTCAAAATAACATCTTGACATTCATATATCAAATTGTTTGACCTAATTAGGGTTTAAACTATCTTAGAAAACCTAAGATCAACAGTTTACAACTTTTACCTTGATCATCTATACATATGAAATACAATCAAGTAATGATTACATCCCCAATTAATGTCCTAGATCTTGGAAACAAAAATATAGCTCGGCAAAAAGTTGTTACATAGGATAATGTGTCATTGCTGACTTGTAGGTAACTTCTAGTTTTCTTGGTGAAAAATGTCTCTCAGTAATATTGTGCTTGGTGTATGCTACACAGTTATGATGTTTCTCGGTGATCACAGTACTCTGTAAACTCTACGCTTGATGATCATTACCGACCAAAACTGTCTTGCCTTTATTACCGAGTTGCAACTTTGAATACTAATGATAAATTATAATCCAAAATGGATTGATAGTAGAGTGAAAATAATTTTAATGGGAAGTATCATCTTAGTAGGAGTTATGTATGGCAGAATGTTGATAAGGATGGTAAGCATAATATTTTCATAGAGTTTCTCATCAATGCCAAAGAAGGAGACTGTTGGCATTATCATGGTTTTTGGATTTCTTCTAAGGAGTGGTCATAAGAAATGCATAATTGGTTTTAATTTATGGAAACATTGATAGTTAACATGATTGGAGCGATCGGTAAGATCTTTGCATGATCGGTAATGAAAGAAACAGTGAATTGTGTTGATCGGTGTACAATAAGAACAATTTTAGTCAAAGAATTTGGTAGCAATTGAGTTTCAGTATAGATTAGGCATTCTGATCATAGAGGAGGTTTTTATATGGTTAGTGAAATCCATGATTCTGATCATGATAATTAATTCAGTATTTTGACTGAATTCTATTTTTTCATGAAGAAGACAATGTACCTATTGGTTCACCAGTCAAAGTTTCATATTAAATTAGTTAAGGAAGTGGATCTGAGGTTGGCTATTGGTCATAAAAATGGATATTATGTTTGAGGCCTACATGTTAATTATTTTTGGCATTGATCTTGAGGTGGTTGGTCAATAATTTGGGCCAACTATGATGGAAAGTTTCTAGATCTTCAGTGACTTAGGTATAACACTGATGCAGTGCAAGGCAGGAGGATCCCCAATGGAGATGTCCTAGCCCCCATCAAATATCCACACAATAGAAGATAAATAACAACACAGAGATTTATATCCACACAATGCAAATACTCATAATAGAATCATTATATTTTCATCCAACATGCAATTACAATAGAAACTCTGTAAGATCTCGCAAGATCCAAATGAAACCCTAGCTATCCCAGATCCACACACTGGTAGGAACACCCAAGGAAGATCTAAACTTGTGCTCGCAATCCCACCAAGCAATCTCCTTGTTTCCCAAGCCACTGCCACTAGCTCTTCTCAAAAATCGCTCCACAACCACCTCTTCTTCTCCCAGGTAGATGAAAAATCCTAGCTAGTCTAGATCCACACACTGGTAGGAGCCCCCAAGGAAGATCTAAACTTGTGCTCGCAAGTCCACCAAGCAATCCCCTTGTCCCCCAAGCCGCAGCCACTAGCTCTTCTCAAAAATCTCTCCTCTACCTCTTCCTCTTCTCCAGGATGAAGGAATGAATGACTAAAGACTTCCCCCACAACCCCTACTTATACCAATCTAAGCCACAGGTCGGCCTTGAACATAAATTAAATACAAATACCGAAATTAAATGCCACAAGTCGGCCAACAACAATAATTAAATGCCCAAAATAGTTGTCTTAGTAAAATCGCGATATCTCCTAGCTCCAGATGAATTAGAAATTGTGCTTCGAACCATAGGTAGAAATCTAGGCACTCTTCAATCCCTAAAATTTGCATCCTCTAAATATTTGTGGTAAATTACTTATATGGCCTATAATAGGCACCAAATTCCTAAGCAAGTCCAATCTCCTCCCGGGCCATGCCAAGCAACCAAGACAATGCCAAGTTCCATTAAATACATCAAAACCAATACCCAAGACCCAAGTAGGTCCACAC
>MU218196.1:93504-121510 GCA_018584345.1 Thuja plicata | reverse complement strand
TACCCAAGACCCAAGTAGGTCCACACAACTCTACCAAATCCCTCACACATGAAAATAAGTCCACACAACTCCATCAAATCTCCCAAACATGCAGGATAGCCAACTACCCTAGGATGCTCCTACATCAAACACTATGTAAGGTGATCTAAATCATTTTATTTAGGGTTACGGTCATTTTTTCAAGTTGGGCAATCAGAGATTTAAGGAGAAGAGATCAATACATCATCAGATAACAAAATAGTAGAGTGGATATGATAGGCAAATAGTTCCATTCTACAAATCAAGAGACAAAGTTCATTACTCTAGGCCAACCTTCTGGGTTGGCAAGCTAAATCCCTTAACTATGTAAAGTTTAATAGGTTGCTATTGTAAATACTTTAATAGGGTAACTTATTAATTGGGGTTTTCAAATCCTCTAGTGAGGTAGACTCTAATAGGTCATTTTGTACTTCTAATAAGGCACTAATTACTTTTAACAGGGTGAAATCTTGAGAGACTATTGTATCCCCTAATAGGGAAAATACTTTATACTATAGTGAACTGAATTTGTTGGTGTCATCCACACTGTGGTTTTCTCCCTCTCACAAATATTTCCAAATGAAAAAATTGGGTGTCATATATGATGCTTATGTGGAGGCTTGATGTTATTTACTTCTATTTGATATCATCAATTGTATGTTTCATTGTTAATTAACTTTGTTAGATCGGTGGTGAAAATTATTAAGTAATTTTCTTTACTAATTCACCCCCCTCTTAATTCCTTTGAATACTAACAACTAAATCATTATTTTTGGTAAAGGTGAGGAAATAAGGCAAGGTGATGTGAGACAATATGGCTAAAAAATAATCAACATCAAGTTTGATAGTTATAGTTCTAGAAGGGCTTTGTCAAGGATTGTCTTATGTGAAGGACATATGCATAAAATTCAAGGATGGAGATTTAGGTTTGTTTTTCCTAATTGATCAAGGATGTTATATTGGGTGGATGCAGTAAGAGGTTTGAATGTTGTCCCTTATATTGTTACTTTGCCTCAATGTGCAGTAAAATTTCATACAAGGTTCTTTTTTTTGTAGTGATGGTAGGCACATGGTTATCTTCCCCACTAATGTGATTAATATTATTCTCATAGGTGACTAGCATGGTTGACATTTTTTGGGATTATAGGATTTTCCTTTCTAATGATTAGACAATTTTTTATAGGGTTTGTAGGATTTTCCTTTAGATCCACATTCTAACTAATTTCTATTATTGTTTGTACAAGACTATAGTGCATCGCATAGCCATCCATGAATTGTTCTGGCGTTTGTGGTCGAGACTCTCAAATGTGGCCCAAAGAATCTCTATCATCTATTCTTCCCATTTTAGCAACTAGATTATTATTTTTGTTTATTTGTAATAAGATATTTCCACTAGTTTAGCTAGCTTGCAATATCTAAATGTAGTATGTGAACATAGATCTCAAGGGAATATAACTTTCTTTTGATAGGGTTAGATTTACACCATTATAGGTAGCAAGCTAAGTGGGCTTAACCTTAGAGGAAAATTCATGGTTAAGTTTGCTCATGTATTTGTTTTGTAAGGATATCTCTTTGCTATGAAGTCTCTTGATATAAATTGATCTATCCCTTTCCTTCACACCTGGGGGGCAAGGTATGTTCTTTCTTCCTCTATCTAAGGAGCTACTTTCCTTAGCTTAGTGGCGCGTGTTTATCTTACAACATTATTTATTCATAAAGATTGGTGTTTTGACTATTGATACCCTCTTATATGAGAGGTGATTGTCCTGGGTCATCACCTCTTCTTTATTTTGCAAACTATGTTTCTGATAAACTCTTGCTCTTGCTTTGGGTTAGAGTTTGATTCCTTCATCCAAAGATTCCTCTTCCTCGTGATTACAGGGGGCTTGTTGATTGAATCTTTGTTCCCTCTTTTATTTAGAAGATGATATTTTATCCTAAGCACTCCTCTATGGTAGGGCTCTTGTTGATAAGATCTCTTCCTCTTTGAGGATCCTTTTTCCATAGGTGACATATTCATTTCACGATTATCTATGTTCTTCAATGTAAGGGTCAAGGCTCCTCACTAAGAATATGGTATACATTGTTAAGCTGGATATCTCCTTACTTTGTGAAGTAGGTATCCTCTTTTCTCTTCCTTATCCTACCTAGTAGGTAGCCATGATAAGGAGGGGGGAATATATAGGGTTTCCCTTGTACTATAGTTTACATTTATTTACATTTTGCGGCATGCTAAATCCTTGGAAGGTAACACACATAAGTTGCTAAATCTTGAAAAGAAACGCATTTTTACTTTTATTTTTGCTAAATCCTTGGAAGGTAACGCACACAAGTTGCTAAATCCTGAAAAGATATGCATTTTTACTGTTATTTTTGCTAAATCCTTGGAAGGTAACGCACACAAGTTGCTAAATCCTGAAAAGATATGCATTTTTACTGTTATTTTTGCTGAATCCTTGGAAGGTAACGCACACAACTTGTTAAATATAGAAGAGATACGTACCCTTTTATTTTACAATATCCTAAATCCTCGAAAGGTAATGCACATAAGTTGCTAAATCCTGAATGGACATGCATTTTATATTCCATAGTGATACAAGAATGTGGATCTATGGATATTTTTAAAGTCGTCAGAAGACGCATTTACAATTACAAGCACAGTTTATGGGTGAACCTTTTGGGCTCTCCCTCCTTGTTGATTCATAGTAAGGTGGGCATCTTACTAGGTGAGGTAATCACTTTCTCTTTTCTCTCTTTTGTTTTCATGCTAGTAGGATTAGATCATGAAGCTATGTTATCTATGGTGTTGTTCTTGTCTTACTTATGTAGTCATATATGTTTTCTATGTTTAACGGTTCTTTACTTTCATATCTTTATGTATGTATTTTGAGTTAGAATCCTTGGTTTGGGGGCTCATTCCCTGACTTAGTGATATTCTACCTTGTTGCAATCCACCAGGATCTTTTTCCTCTAACTTTACTATGAGCACATTCGATTTTTTGTACTCTCGCTAAAGTGGGAGCTTAATGTATCGTCTTAAAATAGAAGCACTTCCATGTTAAGAGAATTTAGCCCTCCTTAGGGGATTTTTTTGACCTCCATCATACTATCCCCTTGGTTCTGCATCATCCTCTACTTCTGTGCCTATTTAGGACTCTGATTGGGCCTCTCCAGGCACCTTCTACCCCACCTGGCATATTTTCCAGGGGTTCTGACCCCCTGGGTCAAGGTCAAACTCGACCTTGACCTAGGTTAGGGTTGACCATGACCTTGACCTAGGTTAGGGTTGACCTCAACCCTGACCTAGGTTCCCCTTTCAAAATTGGAAGCTTGTTGGCTGTCGGGGGTCATCCAAAATTTAGTTTTCCCGCTTCTGGGTCGGCTATTTTGGGTTCCAAAGTGTTGATTCCTAAATTATATCTAATATAGGTCCTCTCCTAGGGGTAAATTCTTTAATGGAAATTTAATTCTCCTATGTAGGCCTCCTTGGAAGATTGTGCCCTAATTTCATATAAAAGGAAATTTTCTCCTCTCATTTTCTCTGACCACAATCAAGCGAACTAAGCCTTCTAATGATCACTAAGCGATATCAAGCAAGAAAAATTTAAGGTGTTCAAGTCTTTCTCTCAAGCATTCAATTTCTCCATTGAAGATCAAGGACTCAATATTTCAAGCCTTTGAAGGGATTAGGTGCAAACACTCAAGATTCATCATTCAAACCCTAGATCTAGCCATCATGTTGGTGTGATCTTCCTTCAAGATCCTTGGTGCATTTTCAAGACCCTTTCATTCTCTCTTCAAATGTGGATTTCAAGCATAAAATCATGGATTTTTATGGTTCCTAAAGCTCATGCTTTCATACTTTCATATTCGCTTACATTTGTATTACAATCGCATATCCATTGAATATCATAGCTTCATTGTTAGATTCAATTCTACTACTTGCTAGCATTCTTATTTCAATTATTGATTTCAAGGTTAATTCCTAAATCAGGGTTTGACTAAGGCAAACCCCTCCCCCACAAAAAACAAACCTCTTTTTCTTGCAGGTATAGGTTCAGAATAGCAGATTTGAGACCAGATCTGGATACCCTTTTCAGTTTTCTTTCAGATGGTGCAAACAGAATTTCTGTCAGACCTGTGTAAGTCAAGGTTGACATTATTAGGTCAGGGTAACATTTGTGGGTCAAGGTCAACGTTTTTCATAAGATGACATCAAAATAGAAAAATATTCCTGGGTTTTGTTCGTCTTTGTATTCCAATTTGGGATAAACTATCAGTTTTTCCAGAAATAGTCTATACACCTCAGAAAATAGCATTCTTTGATCTGCAATATTTCAAGGTTAGTGCATTTCTCCTATTTTCTTCAATTACTGTTGTATATCATATCTATACATATAAATAACATAATTTAAGGTATCTCTCTTATTATCCTTTCTAAATAGTTGATTCATTTGTGCATTAACCCTTCTTTTTGGGTTGATCAACTTGGATCTTCCATTTGTGCATTTGGGAATAAAAGAGGAGTATCTTATCTTCTCCCTAATCACAATTGCAATTACACAATCAATTAAATTCAAGTAAGTATAAAATATAGGGCTAAGGATTTCAATATACTTTAATCAAATCAAACAACAATTAACAATCAAAACACCCCATCAAACCTTTACCAACTCCCTATATTCTCATATATTACAACTCAATTTTGAGCAATATTGGGTTGGGTGACCACACAGGAAGGCCCGATGCTCCAACCCTATGAGTGTCACCTAGATGCAATGAATCTTAAGTATTCCATTCATTTTCATGAGAGATGGGTTCTTATGAACCACTACACATGAGACATGGGTCAATGAGTTTGTTGCAAAAAGTACATGAAACTTGAATCTTTATAGAAATATCCCAATTTGAATTGTGTATAATATCTCCTACTTATCAATAATATAATTGAATAATATTTCTTACATGAAAATTTTGGATGATTTTTGAGAGGCCATCAAAATGATTAGAATGAGCTAAGGCACACAAGTGTCAAGATATAGTTGTATAGTCAGAAAATGGAAGCACTTCCATGGTAGAATTGTTTAGCCTTCTAGATAAGTGGTTTGGGGTCATTTCAAGTACCTTGAATGGGTTCCTAACTTTGATTTGGTTTTATACCCTTGTTCTACCCCATTTCCACTTTTTCCAACCTATTTTTGGCACCCCAGACTGAGAAACAGGAACTTTGACCTCAGGGTCAAGGTCGACCTTGACCTTGACCTAGGTCAAAATCAACCTTTTTCTAGGCCTAGGGTTCAAATTTTAGAATCTCAGGGTTTCGAGATGTCAATATTTGGAAAAAGTTAATTCCCCCTTCCGGGTCGGCTATTTTAGACTTCGGGACAACAAAATCCTAAATTATATTTAACATAGGTCCTCTTCTAGGGGCATGGGTCCCATTAGAATTTATTTCTCCTATGTCAGCCTCTCTAGAATATTGTGCCCTAATTTCATATAAAAGGAAGCTTTCTACTCTCATTTTCTCTAAGCACTAAGACTCTCTAACCACAAGCAAGAACTTTCAAGACATGAAGATTTAATTCCAAAGGTGAAGAAGAAAGATTTGAAGCAAGCCAAGTAGCCATTGAAGCATAAATCCATTCTCAAGCACTTCTCAACCATCCATTTTCATCTAGGAAATCCATTGGTGGCCATTGAAGGATTCAAGCTTCATGAAGCCCTCTTGTTGAAGATTTCTCCATCTACATTCCTCCAAGCCTCTTCAAAATAAAGAACCAATACAAGATTGGTATTGAATATCTACAAGCTCAATTGATTGAAGACATCTTACATTTTCCATTCTACATTCTACATCCATTTAGTGCATCCATACTTCTGGATTCAAGGATTCGAATCCTCCACAATGACTTTTACGTGAGCAAGGTGAATTGTTTTATTTACTTTGTTTATTTCTGCAGTTTCAATTATATATTTGAGGTTAATTCCAAAACTAGGGTTTGATCAAGGTAAACACCTTCCCCAACAAACAAAACCCTTTTTCTTGTAGGTACAGGTTTGGAACAACAGATCAGGATAAAGATTCAGATACCCTTTTCGACAAACTTTCAGGATCTAAAAATAGAATTTCAGTCTGAGACTTTTTAGGTCGATTTTTCCCTAGGGCACAATCGAAAATTCTGACAAATGGTGACATTGACTTGAGGCTACAAATTAGAACTGTCTTAGAACAGAAAAATATTTATGGGTTTTGTCCATCTCTGCGTTTATATTCCAGATATGGTCTTGGATTTTCCAGAAACTCAACACAGGCTTCAGAAAACAACATTCTTCATATCTGCAATATTTCACGGTTAGTACATTTCTTCTATTCAATTCAAGTATAGTCATTGAACTATCTAAATCTAAAATACATTTCAAATCAACAAATCAAACCGGGTACTTAAGATATTCCTTCCTTATTCTTGTTTCAAAATGATTGATTCATTTATGCATTGATCCTTCCTTTTGGGTTAATCAACTTGGATCTTTCATTTACATATCTAAGGATAGAAGGAGAGCATCTTATCTACCCCCATAACATATTTAAATGTAATATATTTTATGTTAAATGAATCCAGACAACATACACACATACATACACATATTTTATCTTCTACATTTTGGTGAAACCGTGATAGACAACTCTTTCTTTTTGGTGTTAGATTCACATTTTTTATGTTATATCTTGCATGCATGTTACATTAGCTTTCTCTTACAATCTTGCATTTCCCTTTCAAAAAAATTAAAATCAAACTCTTTGTTTTCTAAATTAGTTCATTTGCATTTCATTGGTGTATGAGCCTTACCACTTCTATTCCTACTTATAGTATCCCGGTTAGAAGAAGCCATAGGATCCCAGATGACAACTTGAATAATCATGGTTCCAATCCTTCTATGGAGAATAACTCTTCTCACTCATCTCATGATGAGGAAGATGCTTTAAGAGTTCCTCCTGAACAAGTGTAAAAACTTTCAACCGAACTTGATAAAATGGGAAATTGGCTAATTGAAGAAAACCATAAGCAAGACTCCATTCAAGCTACAGAGGCTCTTAATAAATTCCTTCACGATAGTGATCAAGGTGTTAATTTATTGCGTGGTATCAATCATCTTGTGCATTCAAATGTTAAACCTATAGCTCAAGAGGCTCAAGATCTACGATATACTCCTCCTATAATTAGTTAAGGACATTCTTTTGTTCCTTTACCTAACATTCCTACTTACACTCCTCCTTTGATGAATACATCTCTCCCAATTTCATCTATTCCTATGAGTGTTCCACCGGTATTTTTACCTACCTGACAACCTTCATATCATAGTGTACCTTAACCTATACTAATCCCCTTCCAACCATGGTTCCAAATGTTCCACCAGTTGTATCTTCTATTCCTGTTGCTTACTACACTTTTCCTAGTGTTCCTAACATTCCTATGCCACCTGTGTCTTCTAAGGATTCTACAATTATTAGTTTGGCTCAAACTGTGTCATCTTTACAACAACAACTTTCATTTTTAACTCAATCCAAGTTTAGCATTCATACATGTGACATGGGTAGTCCCTTATCCCTAGACATTATCCATGTTACTATTCCTCAACAAGAAAATATCCCTCATCTAGAGAATTACAATGGTAAAGGCGATCCTGTTACTCATGTTAAAACATTTCAAATCCTTTGTAGTGATTATGCTCATGACCATAGGATTTTAGCTAAACTATTTGCTAGAACCTTTCATGATAAGGATTTGCAATGGTATTGTTCTTTACCTCCTTATTCCATTGATTATTTTCCTAAACTTGCTAATACCTTCATTCAAAAATTTCAAAATAACATTGGTCCCTAAGTTTCCTTAACTGACTTAATGCATTGTAAACAAAACATTAACGAAAAATTGACTGATTTCATAGGTAGATTTAAACATTTGTATGCTGAGATTTCTTATCCTGTTCCTTACATTGATATTCAACACATGTTTATTTCAAATTTACAAAAGGATATTAGAGATAAGATTATGCTTACTGTATTTACCACTTTTCAATAACTTTGTGCAGCACTTCATCATTATCAATTACAAGTGATTCAATTTGAGAGCAACACTCCAATGGCTCCTATTCTAGTTGATAAGAGTGACAATGCTCCTAATCCTAATAAATTTCAGATACCTAACAACTACATCAAGATTAATAAATAGATGAATGCGGTTGTTGATCAAGTTGCTATTGCATCAAACAATGCCACTTCTGCATCCACTACTTTCCGTATGAATCATATGTTTACTCCTCTCTTTGAATCTTTATATTCTATTATGAGTAGGTTGTTAAGTGCTAATATGATTTCCTTTCCTCCTATTTGACCTCTCCTTCCTACTACCATAGCTTCAAAATCCTCTGATTCTAAAGCTTTTTGTCAATACCATCGCCAAAATGGCCATGATACTGAAAAATGTTATTCTCTAAAGCATAAGGTTTAAGACTTAATCGATTCCAATGCTTTATCTGTTGATAATTTTGATGGTAATGGGAACAAATATATCTCTCATCCTAATCAAAACCTTCAACTCTACACAAATCCTCTACCTACACATGATACTAACACTATCGCTCAACCATCTTCTGTCGATATCGTTTATGATTCAAAGATGGATGATCTTAATCACATTGTTAATCATGTGGAGAGCATTGTTGTATCTCAACCTATTTTTCAAGATCCTTTGCCTCCACCTCAACTTCCAGTTCTACCTAAACCTCAGAAAAAAACTACGGATAAGAGACCTTAGGAACTTTCAATTACCTTTAATGACTCTGAGACTATTAAGGCTCCCGATGGTCCCCTTTATAATTATGCTAGGATTGCTAAGATACTTATGTGTGGTTTTATTTTTGATCCCACATCTTTAATCAATGTTATTACTGAGGAAAATCTTTTTATGAAAGACCTACAATGTGATTGTTATGATCCATCGGATGCATGGATCCAAACTTGTAATGGTTTTCTCTATCCTGCACTTGGTTCTATTAACTTTCCTGTTGAACTTTTTTGCGAGGTTGTAAATAATACCTTCATCATCATTCCTACATCTGATCAATTTCAGGTCAAATTTGGTTTGCCTTGGATAACTTCTATGCATGCTATTGCTTCTCCTATTCATAAATGTCTTAAGTTCATTCATAATGGAGAAGTAAAAACTATTAATCATAATCTATATCAACCTTATAGGCCTAGAGATTGTGCTACTCTTGACTTCTTTTGGCCTTCATTAATTAATTCATGTCCTCCTCGCCTTGACAACCTTTTTCATTCATTTCAATCCTATAAACATCGCAAGATTGTTGAGTAAAGCATGCCTCGGATAGATCTCAACCATGGTCTTTTGCCCACTCCTTCTATACCTCCTTTATCCATTACTAATAAGTCTGTTACTCAACCTCCCAGTGTTTCTTCTTATCTTACTATGAATCCTACCAATCCTCCTACATAACCTGTGAAGGAATCAGTGGTTATTCCTCCTAGTTCTCCACATGTGTCAAACAAATCAAAATGTAATAAATATTATAATGAACTTTGTAAGAAGTGTAGAGATAATTCTAGGGCCCGTACTTCTCTTCTTTAAAATTATTTATCTTCTTTCGATCAACCTATGCCTGAGGTGTTGGAAGAAGTCAATATTCACAATGATGTTAAGATGACCGAGTATGATTATCCTATTCGCATCTTAGATCCCATTTTAATTAATCTTGATGAGGAGGATACTTTAGATGATCCTATTGATCTTAGTGATGAATATGAGACCATTGATCTTGACACTTATTTACCTCATATGCTTTCATATCAATTGACAATTACACCTAGTATCGAGTAACCCGGTTCTCAAGAGGATTCTTGTTTGGAACTGGCTATTATTCCTACTGTATTGGATATAGTCACTCTTGTGAGTTTCCCACCTTCCCTTAATGACATAAATTGAGATGGGGAGAGTAGGCGATGCGCCTAATTGGCTTATCCTTCATGGTAGCCATTTTTGTGTTTGCATGTTGTATTGTGCTTCTCTCGTAATGTGTTTGCTAAATGTTTCTTAGACTCTTTTATACGACCCTTGTTACTTTGTTGGTGCAAGGTGATAAAGGAATCAAACCTGTTGTTTAGATCTTCTATATGTATCTCCATTCTTCTATATGTTTTTTTCATGTTATATTGTACTTATTCTATTGTTCGTAAATGTTTTCCTTGTATAGTCTGCTTGGATCTGCAACATGGTAGCACTGATTCTTTTTGGTCTCCATGTTGTGGTTCAAAAAGATTCTTCTTCGTAACTCTTGAGTTTTCTTTCCTCCATTGTGATTGTAGTTCTACTTTCTTTGGAGAATGATTTCAATTCATTTTCAATAATATCATATATAATTACATGTTCTCTTATGATCATACATACCCCATAGTAGGTAGATCCCTTATGTGTTCTTTGTATGTTTACATGATATTTCCCTTGATTTGTCTTCATTTGGGGGCATCTCGTAGTGGAAACATAATGAGTAGAGTTGTTTATGTTTCTGTCAAATACATTGCTCCTCTTAGAGTGTTAGCAATGATTTTAATGTGGGGGCATACACTCTACTCACTTTTTGCACACACACACGTTCAAAATATTTTCAAAACTTAAAACTATTTCCCTTTATGGATTAAAGGCTAATCCTTAAAGCATGGACATTTTACTTTTTAGGATCTCTTGATCCCTCCAATTTCAATATAAAATATTTTGATCCCTTAAGGTCAAAAGGTGTCCATAAGAATGAATCTCCTTGATGGGTTGACTAGTGAGTAGCCACATTCACTAGGCGGTTCATCTCCATCTTTCCAGTTATACTTTTTCCTTGTAGGGTTCACAATGGGACATTAGTTCTCATTGGGCGAGGTAACCATACCCTCTCTCTCTCCTTAACTGATGATGTCTCTCTTATCATTATCTTAGGGTTGATAAAGACTTAGTCCCTTGGGGTCTTGAATATTTCTTTCTCCCTTATGATTCCAATAAGATTATCTATTCTTTATGATCTCCTTTACCAAGAGTTTGTATTGACTCCACATTCTTACTAAAGTGGGGGCTAAATGTATAGTTATAAAATGGAAACACTTCCATGGTAAAATGGTATAGCCTTCCAGGTAACTGTTTTGGGGTCATGTCAAGCACCTTGAATGGGTTCCTGACTTTGATCTGGCTTTATCCCCCTATTCCGCCCCATTTCCACTTTTTCCAACCTATTTTTGGCACCCCAAACTGAGAAACTAGAACTTTGACCTTAGGATCAAGGTTGACATTTTAGGGTCAAGGTTGACCTCAACCTTGACCTAGGTCACAATTGACCTTTTCCAGGCCTGAGGTTCAAATTTTACAATCTCAGGGTTTTCGGATGTCGGTCTTTGGAAAAATTTAATTCCTACTTCTGGGTCGGCTATTTCGGACTTCGGGACAACAAAATCCTAAATTATATTTAACATAGGTTCTCTTCTATGGGTATGGGTCCAATTATAATTTAATTCTCCTATGTTGGCCTCTCTAGAAGATTGTACCCTAATTTCATATAAAAGAAAACTTTCTCCTCTCATTTTCTCTAAGCACTAAGACTCTCTAACTACAAGCAAGAACTTTCAAGACTTGAAGAGTGAATTCCAAAGGTGAAGAATAAATATTTGAAGCAATCCAAGTAGCCATTGAAGCATTCATCCATTCTCAAGGAATTCTCAAGCATCCATTTTCATCTAGGAGATCCATTGGTGGCCATTAAAGGATTCAAGCTCCATGGAGCCCTCTTGTTGAAGATTTCTCCATCTACATTCCTCCAAGCCTCTTCCAAATAAAGAACCCATTCAAGATTGGTGTTGATGATCTACAAGAAATTGATTGAATACATCCTACATTCTCCATTCTACATTCTACATCCATTTGGTGCATCCATACTTGCGGATTCAAGGATTCCAATCCTCGACAAGGAATTTTACGTGCGCAAGGTGAATTATTTCATTTACTTTGTTTATTTCTGCAATTTCAATTATATATTTGAGGTTAATTCCAAAATCAGGGTTTGACCAAGGAAAACCCCTCCCCCAACAAACAAAACCCTTTTTCTTGCAGGTACAGGTTCAGAAAAATAGATCAGGATGAATATTCGGATACCCTTTTTGGCAAACTTTCGGGATTCAAAAATAGAATTTCAGTCTGAGACTTTTTAGGTCAATTGTGACCTGGTGCACAATCAAAAAAATTTGCAAATGGTGACATTGACTTGAGGGTACAAATTGGAACTGTTTTAGAATAGAAAAAGATTTATGGGTTTTATCTGTCTCTGCGTTTCTATTCCAAATATGGTCTCAGATTTTCCAAAAACTCAACACAAGCTTCAGAAAACAACATTCTTTAGATCTGAAATATTTCAAGGATAGTACATTTATTCTATTCAATTCAATTAAGTTCATAAATCTATGTATATCTAAAATACATTTCAAATCAACAAATCAAACCGGGTACTTAAGATCTTCCTTCCTTATTCTTGTTTCCAAATGATTGATTCATTTATGCATTGATCCTTCCTTTTGGGTTAATCAACTTGGATCTTTGATGTACATATCTAAGGATAGAAGGAGAGCATCTTATCTACCCCCATAACATATTTAAATGTAATATATTTTATGTTAAATGAATCCATACAACATACACACATACATACACATATTTTACCTTCTACATTTTGGTGAACCCGCGATAGACAACTCTTTCTTTTTGGTGTTAAATTCACATTTTTTATGTTAGATCTTGCATGCATATTACATTATCTTTCTCTTATGTTCTTTCTTTTTCCTTTCAAAAAAATTAAAATCAAACTCTTTGTTTTCTAAATTAGTTCATTTGCATTGCATTGGTGTATGAGCTTTACCACTTCAAGTCCTACTTATAGTATCCCAGTTAGAAGAAGCCGTAGACTCATGGGTTCCTTTGATCCTGAATCTTCCTCTCCTTTCCATAGGATCCTGGATAAAAACTTGAATAATTATGATTCCAATCCTTCTCTGGAGCATAACTCTTCTCACTCATTTGATGATGAGGCAGATGCTTTAAGAGTTCCTCCTGAACAAGTGTAAAAACTTTCAACCAAACTTGATAAAATGGGAAATTGGCTTATTCAAGAAAACCATAATCAAGACTCCATTCAAGCTATAGAGGCTCTTAAGAAATTCCTTTGTGATAGTGATCAAGGTTTTAATTTCGTGTGTGGTACCAATCATCTTGTGCATTCAAATGTTAAACCTTTAGCTCAAGAGGCTCTACATCTATGATATACTCCTCCTATCATTAGTCAAGGACCTTCTTTTGTTCCTCTACCTAGAATTCCTACTTACACTCCTCCTCCTTTGATGAATACATCTATCCCAATTTCATATATTCCTGTGAGTGTTCCACTGGTATCTTTACCTACCTAACAACCTTCATATCATAAAGTACCTTTTACCTATACTAATCCCCTTCCAACCGTGGTTCCAAATGTTCCACCAATTGTATCTTCTATTCCTAGTGCTTCCTAAACTTTTCCTAGTGTTCCTAACATTCCTATGCCACTTGTGTCTTCTAAGGATTCTACAATTATTAGTTTGGCTCAGACTGTGTCATCTTTACAACAACAACTTTCATTTTTAACTCAATCCAAGTTTAGCATTCATACATGTGACATGGGTAGTCCCTTATCCCTAGACATTATCCATGCTACTATTCCTCAACAAGATGATATGCCTCATCTAGAGAATTACAATGGTAAAGGTGATCCTGTTACTCATGTTAAAACATTTCAAATCCTTTGTAGTGATTATGCTCATGACCATAGGATTTTAGCTAAATTGTTTGCTACAACCTTTCATGATAAGGATTTGCAATGGTATTGTTCTTTACCTCCTTATTCCATTGATTATTTTCCTAAACTTGCTAATATCTCCATTCAAAAATTTTAAAATAACATTGGTCTGCAACTTTCCTTAACTAATTTAATGCATTGTAAACAAAACATCAAGGAAAATTTGACTGATTTCATAGCTAGATTTAAACATTTGTATGCTGAGATTTCTTATCATGTTCCTCATATTGATATTCAACACATGTTTATTTCAAATTTACAAAAGGATATTAGAGATAAGATTATGCTTACTGTATTTACCTCTTTTCAACAACTTTGTGCAGCACTTCATCATTATCAATTACAAGTGAGTCAATTTGTGAGCAACACTCCAATGGCTCCTATTCTAGTTGATAAGAGTGACAATTCTCCTAATCCTAATAAATTTCAGAAACCTAACAACTACATTAAGATTAATAAACAGATGAATGCAGTTGTTGATCAAGTTACTATTCCATCACACAATGCCACTTCTGCATCCAATGCTTTCCTTCTGAATCGTACGTTTATTCCTCTCTCTGAATCTTTACATTCTATTATGAGTAGGTTGATAAGTGCTAATATGATTCCCTTGCCTCCTATTTTACCTCTCCTTCCTACTACCATAGCTTCAAAATCCTTTGACTCTAAAGCTTTTTGTCAATACCATCGCCAGAATGGCCATGATACTGAAAAATGTTATTCTCTAAAGCATAAGTTTTAAGACTTAATTGATTCCAATGCTTTATCTGTTGATAATTTTGATGTTAATGGGAACAAATCTATCTCTCCTCCTAATCAAAACCTTCAAATCTACATGAATCCTCTACCTACACATGATACTAACACTATCACTCAACCATCTTCTGTGCATATCGTTTACGATTCAAAGATGGATGATATTAATCACATTGTTAATCATGTGGAGAGCATTGTTGTATCTCAACATATTTTTCAAGATCCTTCACCTCCACCTCAACTTCCAGTTCTACCTAAACCTCAGAAACAAACTAAGGATAAGAGGCCTCGGGAACTTTCAATTACCTTTAATGACTCTAAGACTATTAAGGCTCCCGATGGTCCCCTTTATATTTATGCTAGGATTGCTAAGATACCTATGTGTGGTTGTCTTGTTGATCCCACATCTTTAAACAACATTATTACTGACGAAAATCTTTTAATGAAAGGCCTACAACATGGTTGTTATGATCCATCGGATGAATGCATCCAAACTTGTAACGGTTTTCTCTATCCTGCACTTGGTTCTATTAACTTTCTCATTGAACTTTGTGGCAAGGTTGTAGATAATACCTTCATCATCATTCCTACATCCGATCAATTTCAAGTCAAATTTGGTTTGCCTTGGATAACTTCTATGCATGCTATTGCTTCTCCTATCCATAAATGTTTTAAGTTCATTCATAATGGAGAAGTAAAAACTATTAATCATAATCTATATCAACCTTCTAGGCCTAGAGATTGTGCTACTCTTGATTTCTTTTGGCCCTCATTACTTAATTCATGTCCTCCTCGCTCTGACAACCTTTTTCATTCATTTCAATCCTATAAACATTGCAAGATTGTCGAGTTAAGCATGCCTCAGATAGATCTCAACCGTGGTCTTTTTCCCACTCCTTCTATACCTCCTTTATCCATTACTAATAAGTCTATTACTCAACCTCCCAATGTTTCTTATCAGCTTACTGTGAATCCTACCAATCCTCCTACAGAACCTGTAAAGGAATCAGTGGTTATTCCTCCTAGTTCTCTACATGTGTCAAACAAATCAAAACATAATAAATCTTATAATGAACATCGTAAAAAGCGTAGAGCTAATTCTAGGGCCCGTACTTCTCTTCTTTAAAATTATTTATCTTCTTTTGATCAACCTATGCCTAATGTGTTGGAAGAAGTCAATATTCACAATGATGTTAAGATGACCGAGTATGATGATCCTATTCGCATCTTAGATCCCATTTTAATTAATCTTGATGAGGAGGATACTTTAGATGATCCTATTGATCTTAGTGATGAATATGAGACCATTGATCTTGACACTAATTTACCTCATATGCTTTCAACTCAATTGACAATTACACCTAGTATCGAGCAACCCGGTTCTCAAGAGGATCCTTGTTTGGAACTGGCTATTATTCCTACTGTATTGGATATAGTCCCTCTTGCAAGTTTCCCACCTTCCCTTAATGACATAAATTGAGATGGGGAGAGTAGGCAATGCGCCTGATTGGCTTATCCTTCATGGTAGCCATTTTTGTGTTTTCATGTTGTATTGTGCTTCTCCCGTAATGTTTTTGCTAAATGTTTGTTAGACTCTTTTATACGACCCTTGTTACTTTGTTGGTGCAAGGTGATAAAGGAATCAAACCTGTTGTGCAATTCTTCTATATGTATCTCCATTATTCTATATGTTGTTTTCATGTTATATTGTACTTGTTCTATTGTTCATAAATTTTTTCCTTGTATAGTCTGCTTGGATCTGCAACATAGTAGCACTGATTCTTTTTGGTCTCCATGTTGTGGTTCAAAAAGATTCTTCTTCGTAACTCTTGAGGTTTCTTTCCTCCATTGTGATTGTAGTTCTACTTTCTTTTGGGAATGATGTCAATTCATTTGTAATAATATAATATCTATATGTACATGTTATCTTATGATCATACTGACCCCACAGTAGGTAGATCCCTTTTGTGGTCTTTGTATGTTTACGTGATATTTCCCTTGATTTGTCTTTATTTGGGGGCATCTCATAGTGGAAACATAATTAGTAGAGTTTTTTATGTTTCTGTCAAATCCATTACTCATGTTAAAGTTTTAGCAATGACTTTAATGTGGGGGCATACACTCTACTCACTTTTTGCACACACACACACGTTCAAAATATTTTCAAAACTTAAAACTATTTCCCTTTATGGATTAAAGGCTAATCCGTAAAGCATGAACATTTTACTTTTTAGGATCTCTTGATCCCTCTAGTTTAAATTTACACGGATCTCTTGATCCCTCCAATTTCAATATACAATATTTTTATCCCTTAAGGTCGGAAGGTGTTCTTAAGAATGAATCTCCTTGATGGGTTGACTAGTGAGTAGCCACATTCACTAGGAGGTTCAACTCCATCTTTCCAGTTACATTTTTTCCTTGTATAGTTCACAATGGAACATTAGTTCTCATTGGGCGAGGTAACCATAGCCTCTCTCTCTCCTTAACTAGTGATGTCTCTCTTATCATGATAGTAGGGTTGATAAAGACTTAAGTCCCTTGGGGGCTTGAATATTTCTTTGTCCCTTATGATTCCAATAAGATTTTCTATTCTTTATGATCTCCTTTACCAAGAGTTTGTATTGAGTCCATACTCTTACTAAAGTAGGGGCTAAATGTATAGTCAAAAAATGGAAGCACTTCCATGGTAGAATGGTTTAGCCTTCCGAGTAAGTGGTTTGGGGTCATGTCAAGCACCTTGAATGGGTTCCTAACTTTGATATGGCTTTATCCCCCTGTTCTACCCCATTTCCACCTTTTCCAACCTATTTCTAGTACCCCAGACTGAGAAACTAGAACTATGACCTCAGCGTCAAGGTTGACCTTTTTGGTTCAAGGTCAACCTCAACCTTGACCTAGGTCACAATCAACCTTTTCTAGGCTTGGGGTTCAAATTTTAGAATCTCAAGGTTTCTGGATGTCGATCTTTGGAAAAAGTTAATTCCCGCTTTTGGGTCGGCTATTTCAGAGTTCGGGACAACAAAATCCTAAATTATATTTAACATAGGTCCTCTTCTAGGGGCATGGGTCCAATTATAATTTAATTCTCCTATGTCGGCCTATCTAGAATATTGTGCCTTAATTTCATATAAAAGGAAGCTTTCTCCTCACATTTTCTCTAAGCACTAAGACTCTCTAACCACAAGCAAGAACTTTCAAGACTTGAAGAGTGAATTCCAAAGGTGAAGAATAAAGATTTGAAGCAATCCAAGTAGCCATTGAAGCATTGATCCATTCTCAAGCACTTCTCAACCATCCATTTTCATCTAGGAGATCCATTGGTGGCCATTGAAGGATTCAAGCTCCATGGAGCCCTCTTGTTGAAGATTTCTCCGTCTACATTCCTCCAAGCCTCTACAAAATAAAGAACCCATTCAAGATTGGTTTTGAAGATCTACAAGAAATTTATTGAAGACATCCTACATTCTCCATTCTACATTCTACATCCATTTGGTGCATCCATACTTGCGGATTCAAGGATTCCAATCCTCCACAAGGAATTTTACATAAGCAAGGTGAATTATTTCATTTTCTTTGTTTATTTTTGCAATTTCAATTATATATTTGAGGTTAATTTCAAAATTGGGGTTTGACCAAAGCAACCCCCTCCCCCAACAAACAAAACCCTTTTTCTTATAGGTACAGGTTCAGAACAACAAATCAGGATGAATATTCAGATACCCTTTTTGGCAAACTTCTAGGATTCAAAAATAGAATTTCAGTCTGAGACTTTTTAGGTTGATTGTGACCTAGGGCACAATCAGAAATTCTATAAAATGGTGACATTGACTTGAGGGTACAAATCAGAACTATTTCAGAACAGAAAAAGATTTTTGGGTTTTATCTGTCTCTACATTTCTATTCCAGATATGGTCTCAAATTTTCTAGAAACTCAACACAAGCTTCAGAAAACAACATTCTTCAGATTTGCAATATTTCAAGGTTAGTACATTTCTTCTATTCAATTCAATTAAGGTCATCAATCTATGTAAATCTAAAATAAATTTCAAATCAACAAATGAAACTGGGTACTTAAGATCCTCCTTCCTTATTCTTGTTTCCAAATGATTGATTCATTTATGCATTGATCCTTCCTTTTGGGTTAATCAACTTGGATCTTTCATTTACATATCTAAGGATAGAAGGAGAGGATCTTATCTACCCCCATAACATATTTATATGTAAGATATTTTATGTTAAATGAATCCACACAACATACACACATACATACACATATTTTATCTTCTACAATACTTTTACATATTTTAGAGAATCTAGTTTGTAAATATAGTGGAAATGACTAAAAATATTTTTATGTTAGAAAAGGAAGGTTGGCCTTTAGAGGGGGAAAGAAATATGGTCATAATAAAGCCATTTATCTAAACACACACTATGAAAATCATACCTACAATTACTCAATAGATGTATCTCCTCGTCTCCCTTGAGCTAATGCAAACAAACAACACATACAATGTCTCCTCTACCAAAGCACCCAACATGAAAATAAGCAAGCACCCCTTAATAGTTTTAATAGTTGATGCAACGATATTTGGGTCAAGGAATTTCAATAAACAAAGATTTTCCCAGAATTGACTGCCATGTGAACATTCATGATGGTTGTAGGAAACAAAGGTTTCAACAAATTTAATGTGAAATTTCAAAGGAAACCAAGAGGAAGCAAACATCATGGCCATTTCACCTTATTTCTACAGAAATCTGTTTCACATTTCATACATTTTGGCCTCTTTTGACTTGTAATTCTCTGCAATTTTCCTGACTTAGAGTTGTTTGTGAGGTAAGGAAAATACGTTGATAGAAAAGAAGAGTGCAATGTATAACAATTGGATGCCATATGAACATTCCTTATGATAAATATGTATGACATTTATCTGGAAAACTATAAGAAATTTCAAAGGAAACCAAGATGAAGCAAAGCATCATGATGACAATTTGCAAAACTCTGGCCTCTTTTGACTCTACAATTTTAGCGTTGTTGTCAAGATAATGACAATATGAACAACTAGAATGGCTAAAATTCCAAAGAGTTAGTGAATATGCAGGTTACAGGCAAGTACTCAGTAAGTCAATGTTTGAGTTTAATAGTGTTAAAATTGAATTATTAATGTTTTAGTTTGTATGTATATTATCTGTTAATTTTTGTAATTGCCTTGTTGGTTATCTTGACTAGTTATGTTATAGTTCATTTTTGTTTCTAGCTATTCTCTTAGATGATTTTTTTATTATTGTAATCTTTTTTGAATCAATAAAATAAAAAGATTAGTGTTTGAATATATCAAATCTGAATTTTAATTGAAATGAACTCTTCTAATAAAAGTTAGGGTTTTATAATTTGTTCACAAGATGAGATTTTTATAACTTTATCTTATTTAAGGGATTTGGGGTGTGCTTAAGGGGCGAACCACCTATTCAAAAAAAATTGGTATAGAAGCACATTTATGAAGCCAACAAAAAAGTATAGTTTTGAAACAGCTAAAATAACAAAAGGGTCTAGCTTAAAATATACACTACAAAATAATTAAGTAGTTATGGCTATGGAAAATGGAGGATCTTCATTTCCAAGTTTCCCTAAAAAATTATTAGGATTGGAATCATCAATTGGCTCTTATCTACTGGGAGTGTAATTTTTAGAATTCTTCTCAGAAAATGTCTGTGAATTGGAGAGATGACAAGTAGCATTGGAGAAAATTTGTTGGTGGTTGGTTAACTAGTGTGGAGATGGTGGACACATGTTGACATATTTGAATATAAGGCAAATGCAAAAATGTTTATTTTATAACTTTTTACTAGATCATTCTTATAAGGCACCATCTAAATTTATGGGTTAAATTTGATTTGTATGGCTTAGATTCAAATCTAAGAGACTTAAGATTGAACTATCTAAAATTGTAACACTATTTTGAATAAATCAAATTAACTATATCATAAGAATTACATTTATATACCATAAGATAAATGAATTATACTTAGTGTCAACATAAATTCTTTATCATTTAACTTCAAACTATATGCTTTTATCCACTATCTTTATTTTCTAAATCACTCACCAATCTAGTCGAAATTAAGTTCTACTTATTTACATTTATTTAAATAATTTAAAATTCTTTATCTTTGATATAATTTACTTTATATTTCTACAAATTTATTAAGAAAGACCTTAAAAATTAATATTTTACATCTCCAAACAAAACTAATTTACATATAGATACAAAATATATTAATAGTCCAGCGTGCAAAATTGGTGTCATTGACCGAGACTTTGAGTGAGGCTTCTAGATGATTGTCTTATCTTCCCTCAAACAAGACACACTAAGGAGAAAATTAATCCTATAAAAAGTTAGTCAACTTTGACTATTTAACACTTTTAGCCTAGGAGTCAGTCATTAGTGTGTACTATTTAAGCTAATCATTTGTTACTCTAGCGATATGAATGCTTCTTTGCACCTTCCACCGGGTTTCCAGATGTATGACCTTTCTCTTGAAACTTATTTACCATGAACAATTTGAGGATGTCTTTCTTCATGTAATCTACATTTCCCTCATATATATGCGGTAGACATTTCACCTCCTCAAAAAAAGGCTTCTTTCACTAGTTTGTAGGTTTGTCTATGTTTTTGTAAAGTTTGGTTCAATTTCACAGTGTCCACTTTTAGGTACCTAAAAATTGAGGTTACAAATTCTTTTGATCACGTTGTATCTAGATACATTTATTAATCATATTTGCGTTGATGTCAAGCACATACTCACAACTACTCTCTATAAAATCCTAATTACCATGGGATTGAGGGTTTTCCTCGATAAGGAAGAGCTTAAGTTGGGGGATTTATTGCTTGCAAAAATAGGCAAAGCAGTGTGTAGTGCTTCACTTTATTTAGCTATAATTTCCCAAACTTACACACAATCCCGATGGTGTTTGTCAGAGCTTGCATTTATGCTCAAGATGAACACCCCAATTGTTCATATTTTCTATCATATTAAGACTGATCTTGTTTGATATGCGAAAGGAGTGTATGCTGAGGCATTTTCCCTGTATAGGGTGGATACACATTGGAAAAGATTTAGAAGTGGAAGGATGCACTTTAAAATGTTTAATATAATGTCAAAAGAATCCTTCATGATGAAGAGTGAGTACAAGGTACCATGTCTCTAACACTTACCTTTACCTACACACATGGAAACAAGGAAATATGTTGGGTGGCTATTTGGAGACCTACCTTAGTCAGGTCCCTACTTTGATGTTTTTACCTCCATAACAACAAGGTACACACAATAAAAATCATGATAGAAAATCGAATAAAAAATGATAGACGCAATGTATAAATGCTAGAAATAATAAGAATGTATGATTTACTTCAAAGACACAAAAATGGATATAAAGTAGGAAACCCCCCTTCAGTGAGATAGGAGCCAAGTGGTGCAAGTGGATGAGCCATCATACTATGAGTTGTTTAAATGTAATCATGAGCTTATAGAAATCAGTCTGAAATATAAAAAATGGCTAGAGAGCATGAGAGAGAATGTCAATATTGTGAAGAAGCATGTAGAATGTGTAAATATTATGTCTTTGGAGTGTGTAGAGGAGAAAATAAATGCAAATATTGTAGTATATATGCATGCAAGGTCAAAACCCACATTGGTGGGTGGTGGAAAATGGGTGTTACAATTGTAGGGTGTTAGTTGGTAATGCTTTAATAACAACTTGCATGTCAACATAATTGTGGATAAATGTGCATGGCACAAACGTCTTTGTGGCATGCATGTGTCTTGTGTCATCTAGGTCACATGGTCAAGATTTGAAGTAGGTTATGACAAGGCAAGGTGAGTGAGTTCAAATGAATGATGTGTAATTTTGTGTCTTAGGCTAAGGTAGGGACATTTGTAAAATGGAAAATTGCATTCGGGTGCAAATTTGTAACATTATATTTTCCCCTACTTTAGTGAGCATATCATATCTAGTGAGAGCTGTGAGATAAAGTAAGAGAAAAACTACATGAATTACTTGTGGGGATTTTGTTGTGTAGGGTTTCCCCCATCTAGGAAAGCCTTGATTTTTTGTTGATCTGTATCTAGCACACAAGCTGCAGACGAGTGTGCTAGATGATGAAGATAATTTGTCAATTCAAGACCATCAATGGTACACTAATATGGGAAAGAATTTGTGTTATTCCAGATAGCCATATGATAGGACAATTTTGATAGTGCTCCAACATGCGTAGCGAATGTTAGATACACATGTGATAGGGAGAATTTAGATGGTGTGCCAATATGCATAGTGAAAGCTAGATAGACATATGATAGGGCGGCTTAGATCATGTTGGTACATGTAGCATAAGATAGATAGGCATATGATAGGGAAAGATTGAGATACTATGATAGTGGTTTGGCCCACACAAAGGAAAATACTAAGAATATTTTTTTTATTTTTTTTGAGAAAAATCTTTGAAGTAGAGACAATGTGAGATCGTTAGACGAAAAAAAAACACATAGATATAATATCCCCCCTTGGAATGGACTGTGCTACACAAAGGGGATCATAATATATTCCAAAGAGAGACAGAAGAAATTGTGTCATGTCAACATAAAATATATTGACATGAAATGTCACTTCCACACACATGACACATGATTTCCACAATGCCTACACAAAGACATGGGGATCTGATGGATTGGTCTTATTTACAAGAAGAGTGATGTGTAAATTCCCTCAAGGGACATTTTATCACTGCCAAATGTGGCTTGGATATGAAGAATGGAACATAAAGACAAAGGAAAACAAAAATTTGGGTCAACATGGAAGGAGTGCCTAATTGCCCCCAACACTTTGCATTGTCCCCAAATCTCAAAAATTAAAGACACAAAAAATAGAAGAAATAGAGAACATATAGAAGAATGTTCAAAACAAAAAAAACATCCTCTTTCCAAGTGCCAATGGAGTACAAGGGTCCTCCAAGAGGGAACAACACTGAAAGAAAAGAGTTGGGGAATGTAGACAAACACACTCTATTCTCTAGATGTAGAATTATGTGCTAGCCTCACAAGTCATCCATCAATAGATCGACATCCTCCCAATATTGATCATATAGGGATTTAGGTCAATATTTCAATGATATGGCCATGATGGGAGCCATAGAAACTCCACCAGAAATGAGAGCCAAAGATGAAGTAGCCTCAACATTATCATCTAACAGATCAATGGTGGCTAGTGAGAGGGATCATGTGAATATTACCATTAATGTCAAAATATCCTCTAATGAGTCAAAAATTCAAGCCTTGTATCTTTCACAGGACCCATGTGGAGGTGCAGATGAAGAATAATTCCCTTCAAACTCTACAAAAAGGTTAAAGATGAACTTAGGAGAAGTCGGATCTTTCTCTACTACAAAGACCAATATGGAAAGGGGGTCAAATAGAGCATATTTATAATGCCTAAAATCTAGGATATAACCCTATTCTAAATTTATCTTTAAATAAGGTGAAGACCTTTGATCCACTATATATAGACCTTCAAGACATAAGAGAATTTGGCATGTTGATCCTAAGGCTAGGTAGACGAGAGTTGAGTGGAAATCACTGCACTAGATACCACTTGAGTGTACAACATGCTCACGAGTGTAGGAAATGAAAAAATACCTAGCAAGGTGGTAATTAAAGGTGGCTCTTGTGAAGGAGAGATAAAAATCTAGACCCACTAGGTGTGAGGCCTGATGGTCACTCTTAGTGCAGGGGAAGCATGACATAAGAGGTTCTAGGATAGAAATTTGGCACAAATTTAATGGAAGCGGGAGAAAAGATAGAGGCAAAGGTGAAAGTGGTGGTAGAAATAGGCTCAAAAGACACTCTCTACCCTCACAACAACCTCATGTGCCAAATTCATCTCTCATTGACAATGCTTACACTCATGCACAAGTTGGTTCTAATGTAGATGTGGACTAGTCTGAGAAGCTTCTAAGGGTGTAGTGCCATTATGTTCCATAGGGGAGATCATTGATGTCATCACTAGGAGAGAAGATGGCCCTAACAATGGAGTAGGAGTTGGAGCTGATATAGGAACTATCAGCTTAGCCATGGGTGTCATTCCTCTCTTCACCCTACGAGTGGATAGAAGAATAGAGGACATCCTCGAAGGCTAAGGGGGTGGTGCCATGGGAGATGGCATGATCTTGGTAAACTACTTATCCTTTCCATAAATGGCAAGGAAAGGTATATTCGCAATAATAGGGTTGGAAAAAGGTGGGTGCACCTTGAGCTTTTGTAGCATGGGTACCTTTCCCTTATCCACACTGGGTGTGGATGTAACAACATAAGACACCTCTAGAGGTTACATGGTCCAAGGTGGAAAAGGAGGATTCTTATGGGGAATTTTATTTCCCTAAGGACACGATGAAGAAGGGGTAGAGGATAAATCATGCTAAACCTCATGAGAGAGATAAGCAGGGAAAGTCACTATAGGTTTAAGATTAATTTCCCTAGCTTTATACTTATGATAAGCCATAAATGTTATGTCATATCAAGGATGTAGGGTCCCTATCAGAGTAGAAAATAAATGGTTAAGGGAGAAGCCCCCATAGGACACCAAAGGGTGATATCCAATATCATAGATAGTCTTGACGGTTCCCTCATGATGAATTTTAGATATTTATGAATGACGAAAGGGACAACTCCCATGGACGTCAACCAAGGGATACCTAGTTTGACTGTAAAGATATCTAACTTGGGAATCACAAAAAAAATTAAGAACACCACTTTGGGTCTAACTTGGACTGTCAAATTGGTGGACCTGAATGGGGGAAGAGAAAACCCATCATGCATCATGATGGTGGAAAGGTACTGATCATATTTTTTATAGTTTGAAGTGTTGATAAAGAAGAACTCCTTGGTGATTGCATCAACCTGGAACATGGGTTCAACCAATATTCTCTAATAGAGATGTCATTTATTGATGTTGGGATATAAAGGGGAGAAGGCTCTCCATTGTATGACTCATCTAGAGGGGTGAATGCAATAGTCATTTTAGGCACTCTTTGTATAGGTGGGGAAATCAGAGTGATGGTTACCATGTATACAATGGGACTTCCACTTGAATAGGAATAGGATTTGATAATGGTAATAATATATACCATTGAAGATTCATATTAATTTTCTTTGAAGAGAGAATAAAATTTGAATAAGAAGTTTGAGATCAAACAAATTGGAAGAGGTCGTGGTGGAAAGCCTAGTGATTGGTCTTATGGAGGCTAGAATGGAGATTAGAAGAAGAATGGTGACTCAAGTAGAAGTCAAAATTAGAGGGGAAATAATTAATTTCATCCTCGTGATCAAAATAATAGATATCATAAAGGAAGAGGATGAGGGCAAGGACTAGGAAGAGGAGGTTTCCATGGGACGTGTTTCCAGTGTAAAGGAGAAAGACATAGATCTTATGAGTGCCCCAAACATCAAGGGAGAACAAATAGAAGACCAAATAGAAATCCACAAGTTGCACATGTAGATTCATCACATATTGAAGATATTGAAAGAGGATAGGCCCTTGTTACCAAAAGAGCCTTTCTAAATGATGAGAAGGAGCCTCAGCAAAGGAAGAATTTATGTTGCACAAGATGTAAGTGTAATGGTAAAGTATGCAATGTCATTATAAATGATGGTAGTACTGATAACCTTGTTTTTGAGGAAATGGTTAATAAATTAAAGTTGGAGAGATGGAAGCATTTGAATCCCTACTAGATTACTTTATTGCAGAAGGATCACAAAGCTTTAGTTAATGAACAATGTATGGTAAAGTCAAAAATTGGAAACTATCATGATGAGGTATTATATGATATTATTCCTATGGATGTTTGTCATCTATCATTAGGGAGACCATGACAATTTGATTTTCAAGTATTACACAATGAGTATGCAAATACCTATTCTTTGACAAAGGATGGAGTTTGACACAAGCTGAATCCATTGAAAGAAATAGAGGAAAAGGTATCTAGTAATGAAAGAATATGTTTAGTTGATGAAAGGAAGATTCTAGGAAGGCATGAAGTTGTTATCTCTATGGATATTTTGTTGTCATTAGTTAAGGAAAAGTCATATGACTCAGAAGATTCAATCGATGAAAAGGAGTTAGCTAAATATTTGACTAGTCGGTAATGTACACCGAGCGAACCAGTGAATTCAGTAAAGCACAAACACTACACTGAGAGACCATAATTACCAAAAATTGAGCGCATATGAAGTACATCGAGTTGACAGTTACCGAGTACTAAAGATCAAGTTAATCAAGCAAAGATAAGTTACTCTATTGAGTTACTTAATTGATTGTAACGCGATAAGAACACATTTAATACATTGACACAACATTAATTGTGATATAAAATACACGAAGAATAGTTTGTTACATGATCAATGATCGAGATAATTCAAAGAGAAGATCTGTGAAGCAGATTAAGTGGTTAATGAAAGTTTTTTCCAAGAAATACACCAAGTACCAAGGTAAAAGTGACATAGTCACAGAGCGAAAAAGAATATCTAACAGTTAAACCAAATCATAGTTCACCTAACGCACAAGATTAAGAGGCAATAAATATTATATTTAAAGCATGAATTACAGAGAAGAAAAGAGGAAAATAAAGTAAAGATACAGAGAAGGTTGATATTGTTAATGAAAGTGAAAGGATTTATTTGAAGAATAAAGTTTATAGAAGAGTGCACCGAGCAGTTATTTAGCTATAGAAGAGCAAATTTGAGTAGTGTTATAGTTTGAGATTGAGGTAACACAATATTTCAGAGCACATAGAGTCTGATCAGCATTTGTTTTGATGCAATATAGCAGACATTGATAAGTTGTTAATACTATTGTATTAAGAGCTAGAAATACCAATACTGGGTAGATCTTAACTGATCTGATATTTGTAAAACCTTTAACAAGGTACATCTCCAAGTGTAGAGATTGTAAAACCCTCTAACTAGGTATACCTAACAAGTATTTGTATACTCTTAACTGTCTAAGCTATCAAAATGGCTAAACATTGTAAGCTCTAACTGAGCACCCTTTATATTGTAGTTATTGAAGGTTGTGGGTATCATCCCCACTGTAATTTTTTCCTCTAACCAAGGATTTCTACATAAAAAATGTTGGAAATATTCAGGACTAACCAAGTTACTGAGAGGGGAGGGGTGAATCAGTAACACTTAAAACTTTAAAACATTTCTGCACTTTTATATTCTCTAACCATTCATTCATCTAATCTACTGCAAG
>MU218196.1:57460-86616 GCA_018584345.1 Thuja plicata | reverse complement strand
TCATGCTCTCGGTAAGAGTAGAAGCTCGGTCCATACTAGTCCCGAAGTGTAGCTTGGAACTCGGTAGCTGTGGTGACTCGGTAGATATAGTGTCACTCGGTAACCACTGGTGACTCGGTAGTAACTGATGACTCGGTAGTTAAAGTGAAGCTCGGTGACTACCGTCCGCTCGGTAACTGCTATTCTTCTCATATACTTGGTGACTGCCTTACTGCTCAGTTTGAACTGTTTGATCGGTAAGCTTTACTGAATGCTCGGTATAGGCTGTGGAGTGAGTGATGAGCTCGGTAAGCATTCAAAATCGAATAAGTGTTTTCACTAAGTGCATTCACTGATGACAAATAGATCATTATTCCAACAAAAAAAATCATGGAGTTATGAGTTCATTTACTTGAATTTTTTTTGATATGTTTTTTAAGCTTTATTTTAGTTTAATTTTAAGTTATTGAATTTGGTAAACAACAAGCATTAGTATATTGTTATTGACAGTTTTAGTTGTAAAAAAATTTGTGGTACTGATTCACCCCTCCCCTCTTAGTCCCAACTTTCCATAGTCATTCCAACAATTGGTATCATAGCTACTACTCTTGAGTTATAAGGTTTGACCACCTGAGAGTTAAAGATCTTAGCCATGGAAAGTTTTAGGCAATTCAAAAGAATTGATGGTCTTGAATCTGAGTTGGAAAGTGTAAGAGAGTTAATCATTGATTTGAAAAAGAAACTTGAGAAGTCTCTAAAGATCAGATTGAAAATATATGATGAACTAAAGGTTACACAAGAGCAAGTTGATACACCTAAGACAACTCTAAAGGCAGTGTTATTGATGAGTCTGATTCAGATTTAAAAGAACTACTAGAAAAGAATGATACACTTACCGAGTAGTTGGACCTAATGAAGATAGTTCTTGAATCCAACATGATAAGAATGACTAAATTGTTTGAAGGAAAAAGGATTTTTGAAGATGAAAATAAAATGACAGAAGATGATAAAAGATAAGTTGAAATCAATTTATTAAAGAAAGATAACGAGATCATGAGAATGACACAAGTTCACTCTGATATGACCGACCAACTTGTGAGTGAAAATCATGATAACACAAGAAAAGAATTTGAGAGCCAAGCATTGAAAGCTGAAATCAAAAGAATGGATCAAACACTAGAAGCTAAGAAAGATGCAAATGCAATACTGAAAAGAAATGAAGAAGCATTGTATTCTTTGGATCAACAGTTCAAGAATTAGAAGCAAATGAATGAAAAAAAATGAATTGGATTCAAAGATAACAACACTACCGAGAAAGGAGAATCATCAAATGCACAGAAATATGAAAGTACTGCACCCCCACCAAAATAAAAGAATCCAAGTTGAAATTATTGTGGGAAGCCTGGATATACTGCTAATGTATGTAGGAGAAGGAATGGTAAATCGCCGAGTACACCTAAGTTTGATGGTTATTATTTTAGATGCAATAGGTATGGACATCAAGCATTTGAATGCAAAACTAATCTTGCTAACAATACAAGGAAACCTAAGTTTGATGGTTACTGCAAGAATTCTAATGAGTTTGGACACAAAAATGAAGAGTGCAGAATAAAGAAAAGAAATGACAAATGGAAGCCTAACTGAGAGAATGCTAAATACTAATCAAGCAGACATTTCAATACCATGAGACTACAATACAAGAATTTTATGTTTATCCTATGGAATGTATAGACACATTGCTGAAAATTACATGTTGATGCACAAAAGGAACAAAAGAAGAGAATGGAAAAAGCCTAGCATGGAATGTGTTATGTCGTGCATACCTGTCCCTACATTTTGTGTGCAAAATGTTGGGTCCCCTCTTTTCACTTCTGGCTCTTGCCTTGTTTTCTGTCCTTTTTTTTTGTTGTTTTCTTCTCTGGGTTTTCCCTCCCGTGAGGTTTGTTTTATTTTGCTTTTGTCTTTCGTGTCTCCGGGACCTGGTCCCAGAGTTGGTTGTTTCTTTTCCAGAGCCAAATTTTGGACTCTAGGATTCCCCGCCAAGATGTCTCTTCCTCATGAAGAGGTATGGTTGCATGGAATCCCTGGGCCCAGATTCCAGAGGTTTGCTTGTTCTGGAGACCACAGGAAAGAAGGCAACTTGCTTTTTACCTTGGGTATAAATAGAAATTACATGTCACTTTCACAGTTACTACGATTAAAACACTTAGAGCTTTCAGAGCGATTCCTTGGCAATTTGAAGTGTGATTAAGTGCGAATTACTCTGAGCTTAGTGGATAATTACGAGTTGATTTTTTGTGAGTATTTGTGATCACTGAAGGTTGAAGCTATTGCAGAGCGGTCCTAGTGCCTTCTCTCCTTGTCATTCTTCAGAATTCCAGGTAGGTCCTCTAGTTCCTACTTTCATTCTTTTGGTTTTGGTTTTGGTTTTTTTTTGTTCTGGTTTGTGGGCATTTTCTACTTTTGGTTTTCCACCCGTTGGTGGGTTGGCTCTGCCAGAGGGTTGTCCGCCCCCTCTACGCAGCTATAGATTAGTGTACATTTTGTATATTCTCTTAGGGTAGCTTTTGTGTATGTGTTAATATTGTTTATATCTGTGTAAAAATCTATAAATGATGTATATTTCTATATATCACATGTATATATGCTTTGGCCCTCGGCCTTCCTATATTGTTTGTGTATATATTCTATATATCCTTCTGAGCTCATGAGTTCCTCATGCTCATTCATGCATTTTTGTTTTGAGGTGCCAAGCTCATCGAGATGGAGTCACCATAGTTTGAACTCAACACTTCATTGGTTTGAGCCATGGTGGCTTTCTCTCTCCTCCATCCCATCACCTTAATGGTGAGATTAATTTTCATTGAGTGGACATTCAAACCATGTCCCATTTGGCATTTAATTCCCCCATGTCATCCCACTTGTTGCCATAAATGTCTTAACGCCGCTTGTCACCCCACCACGTGCCAACACACGTCAACCAAAGTATGGCTTATTTCTAGTCACATCGGCAATGGCTGGTTTGTCTGAACTTCGAACCTCCAACAAGACCTTGTCTTCTACTTCTTTCTACCACCTTGTTAAAATGCTCCAGAATGCTAAGTCATGTTCATTCTAGATACCCTGGAACTTTTAATGTATGTACTAACACTTGTTTGACAGGTGTGGGGAGGTGAAGAATCTCCTAGAGTTTTAACCTATTTATATATATATGTCCTAACGGTTCTCCGTTCTTGCAACTTTCACATAACTAAATAGAATGTCTGAAGTACTCACAACTCCTGATAGCCTGGAGCTACCCACCAGTTCTACCTAGGTAGCTACAAAGACAAAGATGGAAAGAATGCTAGCGAAGATGCCCCTAACCTCCAAGTATCCAAAGGGGGGGAGTCTTGTGGGGTCCAAGGTGGACTCCAAGGTCTGGGAATCACGGACACAGATCCTAGGCCTTATGATGAATTGCAAGGCCTAATCCAAACCATTTACAATTTGAAGAACACCGGAGATAGTTTGGCCACTCATTTGGCCGCCTCTAGTATCATAAAGGCTGCAAACTTCCCCTACATGGTGCAGTCATCAGAGTTAATAAAGAAACTAGTAGTACTCTACAATGCACCTACTCGCACTATTCTCCTCGCCGATCCTTAGCCACTACACTACCCAGCTATGATTGTTACCTTGGACGCCACAACCTTCACATCTGGATTGGCAATTGCACAATTCAAGGGGTACACTATCGTCACCCAGGTTGACTCACTAAAGGAATTCCAGGAAGCTGAGGCCATTTTTCAATAGTACCTTAACACTCATTGGTTTAAGTCCCTGAAGAGGGACCATAAGAGAATTAATTTGGAAATTCCCTGCAGGGATTTCAAGGAGTCCATTCAAGTGGGCATCATATTTTTATGCAGGGTTTTTGGATTGCCCCACGCCTGGGAATTCTCAGCATGGATGTATTATTTTCTATACTGCATCACCACACACAAGATGACCTTCAACTGGGTGGCTATCATAGCCAACCATGTGGATACACAGATGAGGACCGTCACCCAGTCCTCTTAGTTTTATATGACTTCATATATGCTATGGGCCCTAGCACAACAAAGACCGGCTTTTCCAAGGTTGGGCACAGTCGGAGAACTTGGAAATGGGCTGGTCCAAATGACACCATGGGATCATTATCCCCAAGTGCAATGGGAAATTAGTTTCCAAAATTTTTTCCAGGTAAATGATACTTTCATTTACAACAACATTCTAACACTTATTTAGGATTTTGGGTACCACCTCTCATAGGTGGTGATGACCCTAGTTAGCTCCTACAGCTAGTATTTTATTCAGTTCCAAAATCACACCTACATTTGGGTGACAGGCTTTAATGGGAAGCCCTATCTTATTCCCCGATATTGTAGGGAAAAATTATTCTCTTAGAGTTCTGTCGGTAGATGATGGATCTACACGCCTTCTTCATGTTGAAGAACGTCATCAACATCCCATTCCCTTTCTCTTGTGGGAATTATACATGCAGCCTCGCCACAGCACGAGAGCCAGACAATGAACTAAAGAGCTTAGGGCTGATGGAATTCCACCATGCTCAAAAGAATTATGATCCCCATGGAAAGATTTCCACAGCACTACCTCGGGCATCCCCACCACATGAAGAGGATATTAAAGACTTCTGGGCAGATTTCCAAGATAGTTTTGATCTCCTGGCCTGACAGAATACAAGGATGAGCAAAGGGCTCATGAAAACGCTCAACCTTTGGACTTTCTCAGAGGGTTTCAAAGATGATAGGCCGCTGGAGGATCCAACATATAAAGAGCAAGAGCTAGACAAACTAGATTTCCCTCCGGTGGATTGGGCCACCCTGGAGGATCTAACGATTGAAGGGGTATGTCACCCCATTATAGAGGGAATTCATCGGTAATTTTCCCGAGTGTGTCCCAAAAGAGCCCGAAAAAAATCAACAGTCAAGAAGATGATTCCCTCTTCAATTGATGTCAGACCTTCTTCATCTGTCATGGCCACTGAAGCAAGCACGAGTAGAGGGAAAGAGAAAGAGGGTGCCCCGGTTCCCAAGGCACCTCCCCAGATTCCTACACTTTTGATGGCCCAACTGCATCAACAAATGGAGTCGGCAAAGGTAACTAGCCAATGACTAAGCATGCAGGTATCTTCCGGTCTCCCTATAACTCCAATGGTATCTACTCACCTAGCGAGATCCCCCTCGTTGGAAGCCATAATGAGCAGAAAGACTTTCACTGAGGCGGAGTCTACTAGCATTCTGGATACCGAGGCTTCACTTATAAGAAAGAAGAAAACAATGGTGACCCCCACACCAAGCACAGCCACCACCCCCGGCATGCCAGAGATTCCCCCAGTGGATGTAAGTTTGGACTCTCCTGAACTAGAAGATATTTTGGACTCCTCGCCCCCGCATGACAATTTTGATGACACTTTCACAGTGGAGGAGCTCCTGGAGATTTAGTAGGGTATTGGCCATGTGGTGGAATAAATTGTGGCTTAGGACAAAGAAGAGGCCCCTATAGAGAAAGAAATATTAGAAGAGAAAGAAACATTAGAGCAGGAGGCCTGAGAAGAAGTAAAAACAGAACCTGATCAGGAGAGAATACCAGTCCAGGAGACCGAGAACACGCCAAGGAAACACACAAATGAGAAACTAATGATCGAGGAACCCAGACCTGTGGGATCAACTGTACCCTTGATCATCATGCTCCAAATGCCTTTGGTAACTCTGGGTGACCAAGTGCCCCGGAGCACTTTCGGTGAGGTAGTAACAGTGGCCGCCTTGTTGAACTTCGGCCAAAGGCCTCACCCACCCCTAGATGACATTCCAGTGGAGGACAATGCTCTGACAGATGAGGCCAATGAGGCCTAGGAGAAGTAGTAGCAAATGGACCAAGAAGTCTTGGATAAGGAAAATGAAGAAACAACTGACACCAACAAAGATAAAGTCCTTGAAAACAAAGATGAGATTGAGACTAGGGAAAAGATCCTGGGTAATACTATAGAAGATGTCAGCATGGAAAAAAACATTGAAAGTTCCAGAGAATGCGAAGAGGAATGAGAACTGGAAAAGGAAGCAGAACAAGAGTGAGAAAAGGAGCCCAAAGATAATGTGCACTCTGGGAATGTGCCACCAGATTCTAAGGGGAATCTCAACGAATAGGTATTGATAGCAAGGCCACCCCAGCTACCCCAATGGCTAGTCCAGTCAAGGAAAATAAAGACCTAGGTGGAAACCTCAGGCACTACGCTCTCATTGGAAGAAATGATGGCCAAGAATGTAGAGGCTAAGAATCCCAAGAAGGCACGGGTAGTCCATACTCTCCAGACTAACCCAGTAGGTAGTGTTGTTGTGATTATCACAACACCCCCAATAGATGCATATGCGGTGGCTATAAGGTCCAAAGATTACAACATAGCAGAAGTAGAATTGGGGAGGAGAGATAAACAGGGTGAGCTGGATCTACTAAAGGAAGCCACCAAGGCAATAGAGGCCAGGTACATAAAGCAGGGCCAAAATATGAAAGAGGAAAGAGAAACAAATGTCAATCTCCTCACACTTCTGGCAAAACTAACACAGCCTTTAGATGAGGTCCACCCCAGAACCCCTTCCTCCAGGTTGCCACTTGCATAGGGCGACGTGGATTCTCTGTGGATAATGAAGAAAAAGGCACAAGCAATTGGCTGCCATGAGACAATTTCTAGTGGCATCCCTCCCGGACCTTTACAGGGTTGATTATTTTCTCAGCCATGCAAGAGGCTCCACTCAGGTATGGGAGCAAGATTCGGAAAAATATGAAAAGTGGAAGGCCAGGCTGGAAGAGATTCACAACCTAGGCAAAGAAGTCACCACAAAGTCTATAATTTTGGGAGAAGAATCATATGATTCCCTCCAGGTCTAGTACTCTAGACTTGCCCTCAAAATTGAGGTTTGCAAGGAACTTGTGAAGACCTTGAAAGAGAAGATAACAGTAGCTTGATATCCCTTGGGTTTACTTAGACAGTTCATGGTTGGGGTATTGCAATTTTATCCCTTCACCACCGAGACGTGTACCCCAAAGGACTATGTCCTTAGAAAGTTTGATGAGTGGATGGAGTCCCTGTATCCGCCAACCAAAGATTTTGACGAAGAAAGCATAGGCCAAGTATTGGAAGCTTGGGAAAAATCATATGCAGTAATAAAGTTCTCCAAACTCTAGAGAATCTTATCAACCACATGTAGGTTGTATTTTTTATTCTTTGGAGGTGCAAGCTTTCGGATCCCAGAGTTCCAGATCCTACATTTTTTGTATTCTTTAAGTGATCTGTGTCTCAGTTTCTAAGGTCGACTGATCACTTTCAAGGTAGTAGTAAAAGGTTTTCAGAAGATGGGTAACCGCAACAAGGCACATCAACTTGATAGGAGGGTTCTGACAGATGGTCTTCCCAAGTTTCTGCTTCAATGTTACACCTAGCGCATTGAAGATAGGGCACCGCTCTCCCATTTATGAGGTATGTAGCCTCGATCCCCGGGGAATCAGATTTCTTCTTTCTCCTCCCGGCTCTCTTCTCGAGGCTGATTTTTCCACTCCACTTTTCTTGTCTTATTCTTTTGACATGTCAGACCTTCTCCATCTTGAGGTCTTTTGTAGCGTGGTGCAAGTAGTACCGGCCACCAGATAATGTATTATATTGTAAAGTGTAAAATAAGTTAGGGTTAGGTTTAGGTCAAGTGATGTGTATAAATAATAAGTCTGACCTCATTCCAAGGGTCGACAAAATTGATGATTTTACAATCCATAGTTAATAGCAATCTAGTTTTCTCAGTTCTCACATTGGAGAGCTCAATGCTCCATAGTTTTAAGCCTTCAGTAGTTAAATGCTCCCTTGGAGCCACCATTGTAACACGCACCAGTGCTTGCTAAAAAAGATGTTAATGAGGAAGGAAGAGTTCTCTTGATGATGTTGTTAGCATTCTGTCTTCTGGGTTAACAGTATTTTTTGCTTTGTGTTCTTCATGTCCTTTGCTCCAATACTTAAAGTAGATTAACAAACTCCTTTCCTTTCCTACTGATAAAATATGAACTAATGGTTTTATATTTCTTCAGTATTTAGTGTAGTGTGTTAGATCATTGTTGATGTTTTGAATGTTTAGTATAAATATAGGTAGATGAAAACTTTCTAACTCTACAGTATCTTTTGAAGTTTATTTATCAAATGAATGTGTGCTTGCAGGAAACCCCACTCACTTGAATCCCTAGAGAAGATGAGTTGAAGATAACTGGCTATCCCCCTCAAACAAAATAGTCACATCTTCCAACCGAGCCCTGCACTGTCGAGACCCAAATCTCACATGCTTGGAGGCCAGGGAAATCTCATTTCCCTAGACAACCTTTATAGGCAAAGTTGGCCGGTACCCCGGTACCCGGTGACATCTTACCCCTGTTGGTAGACCCAGTCACAAAGTCCCATCAACAGAAACTGGTGCTAGAAGGAGGGCATGAACTCATCCCCCTCTAAGGATTCAGATTTTACACCACAAGAGGGTTCCCCAAGCCATAGTTTTAGGAGTCAAGCCTTTAGTGGGATTGGATCATTCTCACCAACAAGATTTGAAAGAGTCCTTATATCAGGTCCCAACTCTAAAATGTTTGTTGAACTCGAGCCTCTTGCTCGAAAGAAATGGACACCGAAAGTTAAGTCAGCCACCATTGTCTGGGGATCTATCATACCATAGAATACCCAAGTCCCCTAGATGATCCCGAGAACTAGCGCACAACCCAGTCAAAACCCAACTCCCCCAATGGCTGGGTATTTTGAAAATATCGGGTCCCCAATAGGAACTTTTTTGGGTGCACAATTTACCTTCACACCTAGAAAATATTTGTCCCTGATATAAGCACTTAGGCTCACGAATCGTAGAAGAGCATCTGTAGGCATACAAAGATGCCATGATCCAACACTGGATCCAATATCAATACATTGTGACCTGGATGTTCCCTCTGTCCCTAGGATAGAACAAGCTTAACTAGTACCTTAATCTTCCCGCCAACTCCATCAACAGTTGGTAGGACAAGGAGGACATTTTCCTAGCTGCCTTCCACATACACATGGACCCAATGTGGTCCCATAGCTAGTTCATTTCTATTAGGAAGGAACTGAATGAACCCCTTGCAACATTTAATCATTGGTTCCAACGTGCCTTGAAACGATGCATGGGTCACTTTATCCCATCCACAGAGGTGACTATCTAGACCTATCTCAATGCGATGGACCCCTTCGTTGCCACTCTCCTCTAGAGAACTACCACCCCCGGGGACTGAGATACTTTGGTGAAGGTTTACGACCTAGCCTTAGAATTTTCATGTGGCCTTAACAAATCCCTAGGTGGGTTTGGGCAGAGCATGCCATTCAACATGATCCCTGGTAGAACTTCTTATGTCAGGGGATATAACCCCAATTTGGTAATGGGATCTCCCATGATGGCCATGAATCCCTCGCCACTGCCAATAGACCAGAAGGCTCAGTATGTATACCCATCTCAGACCCAGACAATACCGGGTCTGGAATCTTTTCCCTAGAACTAACCACAGAAAATGCAACAACCACAGACACAACCATCTGGAGTGCCTTTCTTCTAGTCATCCATGGCTAGAGGATTTCCACCCTCAACTCTGGCAAATGCTACTCTTTTCCCAGGGAACCAACAACAATAGCCATCACACTGTGATGCGAACACCCAGTTGACCACCAAGGTTGAATCCCTTCGGCAAATGTTGTCCACCCTGACTGTGGATATGGGTCAATTGAAGGGGGTCCTATGCACGCTAGAATTCCAATTCCCAAAGAGGGAATATTTTCTCCAGCCAACAAAACAACAATGTCAGAGGGAGAAATTTCGACAACGGGCCCTGGCCCAACCAACAACAATAGAATACCAACGCTAATGATAGTGGTTCCCCTCTAAACCAAAACACCAATCAAAATAGTGCTGGACCATCCCATTTCACACCAGTCATAGACTTATAGCCCATGACCAATTGGTGTAGATTGCATGACATAGGCTCATACAATGAGCTAAACTATGCCACGCTGGAGAAAGTCATCATGATTTCCCAATTGGACAGACAAAAAGTATCTAATCCTACTCCTCCAGAGCCTCCTATGCAAGAACCCACTCATGGTGCATTCACCTGTGAGACCTTCTTCTTTGGGGCTACTAGAGAAGATGAAGAAGAATCCAAACTACAGGGATTCTTTGATGAGTCAATTCTTGCCTTTGAGGCCAATGCCTTCACCAACCCAAGGGCTCCCTACAACACTCGGAGTCAGGTTGGTAAAGGACCAATTTACACACCCCCACCTCCTAAAGACACTCCTCCTTGGGACAACATGACCGATCGGTCTGTCCCTCCAAAAGGTTCTAGCTCTAACCAAGCTAAGGACCTGGCTGAGGGAAGCCACCAGTTCATGGGAGGGAGGTTTGACATTACAAAGGCATTAGAAAAAACCACCACCTCCATGACTTTGATAGAGGTTTTTCTAAACTATCCTAAGTAGATGAAGTCCCTTCTAAAGCTCTTGGGAAATCCAAAAGTCGTCAATCGCCCAGCCAATACTGTCTCTTTTGAGGATGCCAACGTGACTGTCTTCCAAGAGAATACAAAAGATCCTCCCTTCCTACTAGGCCTGAACATACAAGGGAAAAATATACACAAATGCCTAGTATATTTTGGGGCTTCGAGAAACGTCATGCCTTTATCCATATGCCAGAAGCTCAGGTTTCACCCCACCCCATCCAACGGTGCAATGATCTAACTGGATAAGACTGCTGTAAAAATGGTGAGTGAACTGAAGAATGTCTGGATTCAACTTATCCAGGACCCTAGGGTAGCAAGCACAATTGAAATCTAAGTGGTGGACATCCCAGAGACTTATGGGATGTTGCTAAGTCAGAATTGGTCCAAATCCCTCAATGGGTACTTCTTGACTGACTTCTCCCACTTGTGGCTCCCTCGGGAAGGAGAATCTAACAAGATCCAGGTTGAAAGTGAACCCCAGATGAAACAGGCCCTCACCAAGGTTGGGAGGGTAAATGAGGTCCTATTCTCTGAGACTTCCCCTAGGGTGTACCAACCCCTTGAAATCTTAACATTCAAGTTCACCCCAGGGGAGGATCCCATAGTTCTGTAGAGAACCCAGGACCTAGAAGAAAAATTCAGGGTTGAGGTTAAATCTCAGGGTGTCGTAGTGACCCCGCCACACTCTTGTCTGACACTTGGTGCCAGGTGCATTACCAGAAACATTCAAAGATAGAATGTGAGCCTTGTCTTATCACCACCACATGGCACATTGATTCCCTCCAGAGAAAAGAACACATAGTCGATTCTCTAGGACTCAGTACTTCTACTGACAGTGCCCCTTTGGCACCGTTTGTCTGGGAATCCCAACCAGAAGTCTCTCTAGAGGTAAACCTCACCCACGTACCAACAGTGCCAGAGGAAACTCCTCCCAAGCCTCCCAAAAATAATCCAAAGACCACTTCATCTTCCCAGCCCCAGACAACAAATGACAATTTATGGACCCTTAAGTTTGATGGGTCCCGATCCAAACAAGGTTGTGGGCCTAGAGCAGAATTAATCAACCCACGGGGAAAATATTTTCTCACGTCCTATAGGCTGCAATTCAACTACATGAACAATGTCACACAGTATGAGGCCTTGGTCCTTGGAGTCCTATTTGCATTAAGGAAAGGAATCACTCACCTCCGGGCCCTGGGTGATTCACAGTTGATTGTTAAACAAGTCCGGAGTTAGTACACTTGTCATGATAAGAGGCTGGCTACCTACTACAACTAGGCATGGATCCTTATTGAAGATTTTGATTCCTTTGGTATCGATCTTATTCCCTAGAGATGGAATTATGTCCCAGATGCCCTTGTTATTTCTACTAGTACACTTGTGCCCATGGCTAGCTCATGACTCTAGAGATTTTCTATTGAGATGATCCCCACCCCATCCATTCCAGATAATGTCACCCATTTTTAGGTCTTTGAGGAGGATCAACATATCCTGGCCTTCATTGCCAATGTTGGTGTCTTCGAGGACCAGATAGTGGAAGAAAGAGATCATGGACATACCAACCAACACCATTCCTAAAGGGATGGTCACACTTGAACAAATCTTTGAATTAGACCCTCGGGGCCAGGAAAAGATATCATCCTCCTCTAAGGGAGGAAAATTTGAGAAAGTGAACATCAGCTAGCCTAGTGAAGAGAAACTGATACACATTGACACCTCCTGCTCCCCTAAGGAGAAGGAGAAGATTCTCGTGGTTCTCCAAGAATACATAGACATGATCGCATGGGGGTATGAGGATTTGAAAACATACAACACATCCATTATGACTCATACCATCCCACTCAAACCTGATGCTAAGCCTTTTTGACAAAAGAAATGACCCGTCAACCCACTAATCGAGCCTCTACTTCATTAGGAGGTGCAAAAACTATTGTTAGCCCAGATAATCTTTCCAATCTGGCATACTACATGGGTTTCCAACCTAGTCCCTGTGAGGAAGAAGAGTGGCGAGATCTGCCTTTACGTGGATTTCCAAAATTTGAACAAGGCCTCCAAGAAAGATAATCACCCTCTCTCCTTGTTGGATGAGGTGTTGCAGATAGTGAACGGATCTCAAATGATGTCTTTCTTGGATGGGTACTCTGGATATAACCAAGTCATGGTTAAATATGAGGATAGAGACAAAATGATGTTTACCACCAAGTGGGGAACGTTTTCTTACCGAAGAATTCCCTTTGGCTTGATTAACGCAAGAGCTACATTCCAGAAGGCCATGGACATTGCATTCAAGGGCCTTGTGAACTTGTGTATAATCATCTACATGGATGATTTGACCATCTTTTCCCAAGATAGGCATGATCATTCCACCCACCTCACCCAGATTTGTGAGAGATGTTGCTGATATGGAATATCCCTCAACCCTAAGAAATGCATATGCAGGGTCACTGAAGGGAGGTTGCTTGGAAATATTGTCTCTAAGAAGGGTATATCCATTGACCTTGAGAGAGTTGAAGCACTGCTAAACCTGCAAATGCTTGGCAGCAAGAAGGAGATGAGGTCTTTTTTTGAAAAGATCAATTTTGTCTAGCGATTCATCACTGGATTTGCCAAAATTGTAAATCCACTCAATGAGATGATGAAGAAAGATACCAAAATTGAGTGGAGTCCTAAAGAAAAGCAGGCATTCACCCAGATCAAGAAAACAATAATGGAGGCACCATTTCTAGATATTCCAGACTACTCCCTCCCTTTCTACATTTATTCCTTTGCTTCACTGCATTCTGTCGCGGCAGTATGACCCAAAAGGTCAAAGGGGAAGAACCACCGATAGCTTTCATGAGCTCCCCCTTCAAGAACACTGAAGTCTGGTATTCATCCCTAGAAAAGTAGGCCTTTGCTCTTGTTCGCGCCGTGAAGAAATTTTGGCTTTACATTCTTCGGAGCAAGGTGCATGCCATCATCCTGGACCATGTGCTGAAATCTCTGCTGATGCAGAGTGAATTGGGTGAGAGACAGGGGAAATGGATGGCCATCTTCTAGGGATATGATTTAGAAATGAAACCCATGAAAATAGTCCAAGGCCAGGGACTAAGCAGAGCGATGGAAGAAGAGACTCCCCACATTGAATGTCAAACATGTACGATGGAGTTCGTCACTCGAGATCCATGGTACACATATTTGGTGTACTTTTTATTGAATAACAGGTGCCCAGAGGGATTTCCTCCAAACAAATGTTGCACCTTGTGGTTGAAAAGTGCACACTTCATGATAAAAAATGCCACACTTTTTCGTAGGAACTATGAAGGAGTGTACCTTCGATGCATCGATAGGGTTCAAGTTGCAAAAATAATCAAAGAATTTCACAGGAAATTTAGAACCGAGCATGGCTCAGTTGATGCCACCACCCATCAAATTCTTTAGGCTAGATACTATTGGCCCTGTATCTTCAAGGACATCTACACTCATGTTTGGAACTTCCATAATTGCCAAACCGCAGCACATCGTGAGCGTAACCCGACCATGCCTTTGTAGCCATTTTTTGAAGCTAGACCTTTTGTCCAATGGGCATTTGACTTTATTGGGGAAATCAACCCTAACTCATCTACCAACCACCAGTACATCCTAACTGCTACCGACTATTGCACTCGGTGGTTTGAAGCCATACCTTATAAAAATAACACAGCAGATGTAGTTATCAAATTCCTTGAAGAGAACATCATCACAAGATTCAAAATGCCTTTTGCTATAGTGTGTGACAACGGTTTGACATTTTCTTCAGCACAACTACTAGAATGGACCTATGACCATAAGATCACTTTGAAGTTTTCCAGCAGCTTTTACCCCCAGGGGAATGATGTTGCTAAATCAACTAACAAAAATTTTCTTGAAGTGATCAAACACCTGTTAGAACAGAATCCCTAGGATTGGCACCAAAAGCAGAGATTCACCCTTTGGGTGGATCGCATTTGAATTAAGACTACCTTGGGGACATCCCCATTCCATCTAGTTTATGGCCAGAACCCAGTGTTCCCCATTAATTTACAATTCTCAGTTTTACAATTCATGTAGGAATTTGGCAATCGGTATAACATCATGGAGGTTCGGCTCCTGAATCTGGTGTGAATGGAGGAACAAAGAGATACAGCCCTCAAACATTTTGCGCATCACCAAGTAGTGGTGAAACGATGGTTTGACCGGAGAGCCCAGTATAAAGCCTTTCAGATTTCAGTCTTGGTCCTCTTGTGGGATAAAGCCTGGGAAAAGAAAGGGAAGCACGCTAAGTTCCAACGGCTCTAGCTCGGACCATATTTGATCTCAGAAATATGCGGGGAAAATACCTATCACCTCAATACCATGACCGGAGAGCCCGTCCCATTGCTCGTTAATGGACAATTTCTCAGACATTATTTTGAATGAGGCAGGTTTTTCCGGAGTTGTATTATGTGTAAATCTTCTTGCTTGTAAATATTTCATTCCTGGTGCCCCATTTGGGGTACCTTGTCTTGTACATAGTTTTGTTGGTGGTCCTCCGGGACCGCCCCCTTTCCTTTTGTTTCACTTTTAGTTTTGTTCTTTCTTTTTTTGGGTTTCCAGTATTTTTCCTCCCTCCTGTAGGCTGGTCTACTTCACATAACATCTAGTCTCCGGGATGGTACCTTCCACATTTATGTTGAATTCAGAATCTTTTATTAGCATGGTCCAGAATTGGTTTGGTCTCTAGAGTTATTGTGTGAGTTTGGTAGCAGGATATGAGTAATATTCATTAGATTTATCCCCAGAAGTCTGGTATTTAGTTAAATCAAAATTAAGAGGAACAAGTAATCAGACACACCGAGAATAGATCGGTCGCACTAGTTTGTTGGCCCAAGTCTGAACTTTTAAAAATTCTTTTTGGGTCTGGAGTTTTTCTTCCCCATTTAGCAACCCAAGGTTGGTGGAAGGGTGAAAGAAGTATCGTCATTAAATTTAGCTAAGCTCAAGCTTAATAGTGAAAGAAGTACTACCCTCCCATCCATAAAATGATAAAATAACAAGAAAAGAAAAGATGAGACAAAAACTCCAGTATCTGGGAGAAACGAGCAAATTTGACGACTTTGGTTTGATATATTTAGTGCCTCTTCTGTGCTTCTCTTAGAGGTCATCAGCTTGATTCTATTTTAAAGAACACACTTCACAACTGACAAAAGACCAAGGATTAAATCATGTATGAGCCAGATTTTCCTCAGACGCTTCACCCCTTACAAACAGGATGCTCCGAGTAACGATTGGTTTCGGTTTTGCTAACCAAAGATTCTGCGGTTCTCGAATGTGCTAAGGCATTCATCCCAGATAGTCACCATTTGTTATGCCGTGCATACCCATCCCTACATTTTGTGTGCAAAATGTTGGGTCCCCTCTTTTCGCTTCTGGCTCTTGCCTTGTTTTCTGTCTTTTTATTTTTTGTTGTTTTCTTCTCCATGTTTTCCCTCCCATGAGGTTTGTTTTCTTTTGATTTTGTCTTTCGTGTCTCCGAGACCCGGTCCCAGAGTTGGTTGTTTCTTTTCCAAAGCCAGATTCTGGACTCTAGGATTCCCCACCACGATGTCTCTTCCTCGTGAAGAGGTATGGTTGCGTGGAATCCCCGGGCCCAGATTCTGGAGGTTTGCTTGTTTCGGAGACCATGGGAAAGAAGGTAACTTTCTTTTTACCTTGGGTATAAATAGAAATTACATGTCACTTTCACAGTTACCCTGATTAAAAAACTTAGAGCTTTTAGAGCAATTCCTTGGAAATTTGAAGTGTGATTAAGTGCGAATTACTCTGAGCTTAGTGGATAATTACGAGTTGATTTTTGGTGACTGTTTGTGATCACTGAAGGTTGAAGCTATTGCAGAGCAGTCCTATTGGTTGTATTCCCAGTTTTGGTGTTTACCCTAAAAAATTTTTATATCCTCATGACTAAGAAGTGCACAAATTCTGAAAATGTGTCCAAAGCTATGAGGTCCCTAAGAAAGTTCCATGTTTTTAGGTCAAAATCTAGAGAAATGGTAAAAAACCCTATCTTAAGATCCATTATATGCAAAAGTGTCAAAAAAAACCTAGATATGTTAACCAGGTTTATATTTTAAAGTTACCTTTACGAAGCCTAAGTCATGAAATAAGTCATGTGTTTTTAAGATTAGTCACCCAGTCTCCTAATGTTAAACGAATATTCTATTTTATAAAGAGACTTAGCAATTCACTTTGGTTGGGATGTCTCTAAAAGGAAAATAATATACCTTATAAGTCATGAAACTTAGCGATAAGCCTTTGTCGCAAAGTCTCCCAATGGAGAAAACATGATCTGGCGACATGGAGACAAAAGGTTAAGTCACGGTGTCGTGCAATATATCTTGCGGTCAATAGATTATTATGAGACTTAGTGATTCTTTCAGTCGTGGAGTCTCCAAATCATAACATAGTTAATGATGAGTTAAAAAGCTTCAGTTGCCATGTCTCTAGATAAAAGGTCAGTTAAGTAAAAGGTTTAGAGACTTGGCGACATACTGCAGGTTGAAATGAAATATATGGTGGTCGGGTAGTCACTGGTCAAACTTGATAAGTCATCATTCTTCTAGCAACTTGAAGACAAACAAGTAAAGGTGAGACACGTGTCCAGAATGAATAAAGTAAAAAGCATTAGTCACATGGTCTCTAAATGGAAAAGTATTATCTGGCAATTGAGAGACTAAAAATGTAAAGGTATATATTTTACTATGGTCACGTAGTCTCCAAATGTTTTAGGGTTTCAAGAATGTATTCAGCGACTTGACGGAGCCGTCAGATGCAAAATAAGATAACATCAACGGTAGTCGCTGAGTCTTTATAAAATTTGCATAGAGTAAAAATGTTCTCGCGATAATAATATTAAGGTTTAGTCGCGTAGTCTCTAAATTGAATTTGAAATGAAATGATAAAATAAAGTTTCATAAGCTTTGTCACTAAGTCTCTAAAGGAAATAATAAAGAGCATTTTTATTCAGCGATTAAGCGACTAAGGGTTGTCGCGGGGTCTCGTAAAAGAAAAGAAGTATTCTGAGACTTAGCGAACATAGTTTAATAGATGAAAAGGTAACCATGATCTTGGGGTCTCCAAATAAACTTAGAGTTAGGCTATTCTTCTAGCGACTTAGATTCTTTTAGTTGCGTGATCGCCAGGAATAAACCACAGTTAAGCCAAGATAAAGAAAAATCACGTAGTCACCAGATCTCCAGAAGAAATTAGAGTTAAGAGATTTGATCAGTGACAAGGAGATAATGCATAGTCGCTAGGTCGCTAGATATGAATAGTGATAGTTATGACAAGGAAAAAAGTAAATGGCATTTGCTGACATGACAATATAGAGATTCATCGTCCAATAGAAATGTAGGAGATTAATGACTATGTGAAAAGGTAGTTGAGGTGTCTGATAAAGAGCCAATCATATCAAAATATGATTCTGTTAGAATTTTATAATGGTTTTTTCTAAATTGTACTCATTTGAATTTGATTTCCTGTCACATTCATGAGCTACAACTAGGATTTCAATTAATACCACATCATGTAAACTTGAAGGTAGAATTGATTGATTCTTCAATAATGAGGTAAGTACTTTGTGAAGTTACCATAAAGGGATGATCTTAGGTTTATTTTCATTCATCATGCATCCAGAATTTCAAAGCGGAAAATTTGCTAGGTTTTCTGTTTTTAAGAAGAAAGAATTGTTAATTCAATAAATGTTTATCAATTTTAGGGTGATTATTCAGTTTTCAGAGTTCTTTAATTATCTTTAGTGCACAGAGAAGGGTAAGGTTCCCTGGGAGAAGATTTGTTCCAATATTAGTGAAAAAGAAGTGGAAAACATAAGAAAATGAGTAAATCAGTTAGTGTGGCATCTACTAGTGGGAAGAGCGATGAGGTGGGTGAAGATGCTAAGGGAAAGAGGAACTTCTTTGATGAATTTTTAAAGTTATTACCTGGATCTATACAAAATAAGAGGGAAAATGCCAACATATTGACATATGAGTACTGCAATATCAGAGATGCCCAGACACTAGGGTCTACAGGTTTTTCTCTTTACAATTACTTTTATAAGAATGCTGATAAGGCCATACCAATATCAAACCCTTGGACTAGTGGTTTGGCTAGGTTAATAGTTCCTGATGTTTTCATAGATGTAGACTTGTTTCTAGGTCTAGCAAACCACTATGACCCCTTGTCAAAAACAATTAAAAAGAGTGATGGTATTGCATTATTAATTTTGAATAGGAATTCTTTTATGCAAGCCTTCAGCTTGTATAGTACCATGTCTACTCAGATTAACATCACAAAATAGGAGGAAAGATAAAGGTTATAGCCCGAGATTGCTAGGAATCAATTACAGAAACATATCCTTAAGGAGGTCAGAAATCATATTGTCCCTTTACCAGGAACTGCACCATATTGTTTCAAGGATTTACATTTTTATATCAAATACATTGCATATGCTTTGTGTAAGGTGTTGGGTAGGGATGGAGGAGCTGAGAAGATAAATGCTGGGATTTTGATGATGGTTTTGGATTTACAAGATGTGCATTCCAACACCAGCTATGACTACATTCAATATATTATTGATAGGATGCATGAAGGTTTTGTGGCCATACAGAAGAAGGATAAAGATCTCAAATTCTTACACTATTCTATTCTGATGCATCTTTTATTGCATTTTAATTATGGAATCATGGATGTAAACAATTTAAACCCCCAAAGAATTTTTCATGACCAGCCTAATCCTGTCCAATTTTGGATTAAGATATGGAATTTCACTTCCAAGGATTGTGATTTCTGTGGATTTGAGAATTGGATTGTTTACGCTTTAATACAGAGCTTGGGTGTCAACATAACTAGACTTCCAGCGAAGGTGTTACAACTGCTGAGACCATGTGAGTATTTTGAGAAGTGGGAAGGTGACCACAATTGGGGAGACTTCTTTTTAGAGGAGAACTTCACTATGATTAGAGTGTAGGGATGCACACATCCTCCCCATGTCCTACCATATCATGTGCCATCAAGAGTTACAGCAGTGGAATTTATTTAGCAGATTTTGTTAACTGATAATGAACACTTTTCCCCACATAGGAAGGGGACATTAACGTCCCCTAGGCAGTTCAAGATCTTTCAATTTATAATTGGAAAAGGTGCTATTGATTTAGTAAGTAAATGGTTGGAAAGTTGTAAGATGGGAGCAGCACTGTATAGATATATAGATCCAGAGGGATTCATTATAGGAGCTAAGAAACTCCTAACTCCTACCATACCAAATACATATGTGCATGGTGATTGTGTGGAGGAGGATGCAACTAGGAATATAATTGATGAAGGAGAAGTGAGAGATAAAAGAGAAACAATCCAAGAGCTTTTGAATTGAGAAAAATAGATAAAAAGAAAAGGAGCAGCATTTGGAGGATTTTACCCTGATTTACCATATTTTGATAAAATCAAAGCTATGCTAGAAAAATTTTACACACTTTGTGAATAGTTGGAAAGATGCCTAGATGTAAAAAAGGGAGGACACGAACCTGAATATTCAAAGTCTGAATATGAAGATGAGAGTGAAGAAGAATATGTTAATCCACCTCATGTGGAACAACCACAACAAAATGTTGTAGAAGCGGTTCAGGTACAAGGAGAACAAGGACATATTATAGGCTTGACTAAAGTTTCTCAACCTGATGATATAGATTTGCCTACTTTCAAGAGGCAAAAAGTTGATCTTGGTCAAACATCTCATTGTTGGAGATTTGATTCTGAACAGTTGATTGTTTGTATGTTTGTCATTGATGACAACATATAATACACAGTAGTAATTCAGTATGAACTTATCTGAATGATGACATGAAGAGAAACCTGATTGAGAAAGAAATGGCATATTGCAAGGGGTGGAAACTTTGTTCTTCTTGCATTTGTTAGTCCTGTTTCTTTAACATATTTAAATGGATTACACCAAAGAGTACCACATGATGAATGCTTAATATAATGCATTGTTAAGGTGTACTCTCAAAACTATCCATTTCTAGTTCTTGAGAACATATGGTGATATAAATGTGTATTGGTAGATGACTATATTGTTCATAATTTTGTCTCATGTTATATGTATATACCTGTTGCATTTTTTATTATTGTTGCACTAGGATAGTTATGTCTCATGGTAAAGAAACAGAAATGGATAGTTCTGAGAATACATGCAGTATGATGATATTGTGAGACTACACATATGCTGATATTAAAAATATTTGAAATAGCTCTTGGATTCGATTGTGTAGATATTTTTTGCATCATCATTTCTGATCACACTCTGTGATCCTTCATCAGGATGAAAGAGCAAAAGGATTGAAAAAGAAGTCAATCATTTTTCTCTCTTTCATCTTGATGATGGATCATAGAGTGTGATTTGAAACGTTGATGCAAAAATTATATACACAATCGAATGCAATGAACTATCTGATAAGAAAATCTAAAGTACACAAACGTGTGAGTCTCCACATGTTGATAAAAAAATGAGCTATCTGATGATTGTTTACTGTTCATGTTTGTAAACAATCAATATTTATGATGGTACTCCTTGGTGTATTCCATTTAAAAATAAACTAGTTTTAGTTTTTCTATCATGTTTAGTTTGTATATGCAGGATTGACCATCTAACAATACAGACAGAAATTGGAAGAATGTGCAGGATATGAGATGGTTTGTCACCGAGTGTGGGGCATAAGGGCGTAGAGCGTCGATTCCTTATTTAACGGTGTGTTTTCACACCACCATTCAGTTCATGGATATTGTTCTTCCCCATCTTCTATATGATTCTATAGATGTTTCATTATTATTTTTTTATAAATACTAAGTTTGGTTGCTTCAATAGTATGAATGAACAAAAATCTGTTTGATACATGGGTGATGTCTATGATAAATGTTCCTATTGTGACTGTGGTGATGGGGTGCGTTGCATGTTGAGGATGTCACACACAGACAATAATCAGAATCGTAAATTTTGGACTTGCAAATATAAGAAAAAGGTTGTTAATAGCACTATATTTAATGTTTACAAATAATAAATATTGATCATTATAGCAATACTAACTTAGTTTGTTATTGTAGGATGGCGGCAGATGTGACTACTTTCGGTGGGCCGATGATGCCCCATATCTGTCTACATCATCTGCACCATCTAGACATATACCTATTGCAGATGATGAGTTCAAGTCTTGCAAGGCGCTCGAGACTGCTATGGCAAAAGTGGAGGCTACCTATAAAGTCGATGCCAATTTTCTATGATATTTTGTTTGTGCTCTAATCACACTACTTTGCTGGGTCATTCAACATACACACACACACACACACACACACACACAGTGATGAGGAATACAAGATTTGTTTAATATCGAGCAATGCAATGATTATTTCTATTTTTATGCAAACACTTGTATGTCTCAATTCCAACCAATCCTTACAATACCATTCTGCATTCCTAATTTTATTTGGTATATAGTCTCGATGTCATAGAACTTTATAATCACCCTGTCTATTACCATAGCATTCATGTAGATCCTAGACATCAATTAAACTTGATTCTAAGTGCAAAGAAAAACAAAATATGATGTATTTGTCATTTGTGAAAGATTGAATATGATATTCCATATAAATTTAAAATATAATCTAATAATTAGTAGAAAGGAGATCAACAAATATTTTTATGAGCATAAGCATGAAAAAATAATTGTCTAAAAGAAAAGTAGACATGCTACTACACATAGTAATAAAAACTAATTCAAGAAACAAGTGAGTTATCGCGAACTAGTTTTCTCCGCGAATAGTTTCACCCTTAAAAAAGTCATTTACACCCAATAATTTAGAGGATAGTTGAAGCTCATGAAATGTTAGCTAATTAAGGAAGAAAAGGAAATATAGTAGCCAAAAAGTTCTTTAGATGTTAATGTAATTTTACTTTGTCCATGGCTGTGTAGTTGCGTATTTTCTAGAAAATAAACCAATCAATGATCTTAAATTAGAAAAAGTTAAAAAAAAATAACAATTAAAAAAAACAAATGGACAAAATAAATCACAACATTAAATTAAACATTATTAAATTTAAAAAAAAATTATAAAGTCTTTGTCGAATTCCAATTCTAATTCGAAATGTAGAACCAAACATAGAACATGGAGTGTCTAATTCCAATTCCAATTCAAAATTGTGGAACCAAACATGGAAGTTGGAATTTGTCAGTTCCAATTCCAATTTCAAAATTGACAACCAAACGCAGAAGATGGATTGACTAATCCATCTTCCGAGTCAACCAAATGGTCCAAACTATATCCGAAAGATGCAAAACCAGAATTTCAAAACCCTATTTTGAGATAATCAGGTTTTGAGTCAAATTACAATTCCCCAACCAAACGGGGCCTAACAGATTTGGCTTTCCCAATGACAACATTGTACATTTGGTTGCAGACAAAGTAAGGAAAATTTTACAAATCCCCTTGTGCTAGTGGACACCCCCATTTGTTTAAAGAGTAAGAAAAGGCAGATGACCTTGCTTGGTATAATTTCATACCATCGCTTGCACTCTGCGAACAAAATCCATAGTTTGATCACCAATGAAGCTATAAGTACGATGCTAGGAAGGGAATTTATGGCTTCCACCAAAAAATAATAGGGTAAATTCTAATATTACCTCACATTTTCTTGTTTCTTTCTTAGATTTGTGGCATAGGGAGTACAAATGTTGTTACTCCTATGAGAAGTCTTCAAGAAAGATACTCTGGTCCAAGATGTGGTAGCTTTAGCTAAGTTGGGTGGCATGACAATATTCCTTAAATGTGGTAGTGAGGTGAGGTGGTGGGAAAGCAACAATTCCTTTTCAACATGAAAGATGAAGTGCTGGTTCGACATCATAAATGTGCAAGCATTGGATGGGATCTCATGTGCAAATATTATACAACCACACCATGAGAGTCCATAATTATATAATGTCTATTGATATAATTAACTAAATATCTTTATAGTATTTTCTATTTATTATTATATTATATGATCTATTTTAGAGTTTTACAAATATTATTTAAGCCAATTTATGAAAGTGTAGGTCCCTTTATAAACTTTATGATCTAACTTCTATATTGTGCCTAGTAACTTGACATTTGGTTTGGGTGTTTCAAGGCGTGCTACTACTTCACCGCTCTCCTTCCATTTTTGGGCCTAGGTTTGTTGCTTGGTCCTTGAGTTTCTAGGCTTTTATCAATTTTGACTAAAGAGTGAGAAGTTGGGCCAAACACTCCAAACTCATAATTGAACTCTATTTCTTATTCATTTTTATTTTTAATTTCTTTTGATTATGATGAAGAGGATGATACAGTGGGTAGATGTCAATAATGAACATAAAAGTTGTGTCTAAGAAATAATCCTTTAGCCAAATGGTTCTACAAACACATAGGAAGAATGATTTGGTTTGATTCTTATAGGTCTATGTTTAGTTTGTAATGTCTCTTTGTTTCTAGCCTACTTCCCTTCCTTCAAAGATCCTAACTATTCTATTGGTATTCTTGTATCTTGTTTACTTGCAATTCTTGAACTACCTCCCATAATAGATCTGACGAGTGCCATACGAAACATTCAAATATTTTTTAAAAACCAACCAAAATTTGTTAGCCACACTTCTTTAAACATTATGGATCGAACCTCTTTTATAATAATTTTTCATTAAACAAATGCAAAAGTTCAAAATTCTTAATGTAGTTGTGATTAGAGATTGTTGAAATCTTTTAGATTTGGCATATGAAATTTAATTTTCACAAGCATTTCCTAGATGTGCAACTAATGCAGAATTATTCAATTCTATCAAACCAAGAAATATAACATTTTTTCCTTTTTTTAAATTTGTCGCACATTAACAAAGTGATCAATTTGACCATATTTCTCTTTGAAATGCTTATAGACCTTGATCCTTTTCTATTTGAAATCTATCATCACTCCAAACGCATACGAAATGCCCTTTTGAACACTCTTTGAACCATTTTTTAATCCTCATCTAAAATGTCCTTTTGAACACTCTCCCTACTATCTTTAAACCCTCATATCATTACTTTAAATTTATAAATCTCATCATGCATAATTTTATACTAACATCAATTTGCAATTATATTATCATATAAATTATGATTTTATTTTTGCATATAAAAAATATTATAATCTTATTTACAACATCCATCTACAAATTTCATTCTACTTTTTTCAAGTGCAATGTATATCTACTATTTATAACACAAATATAATTCTAACTTTTCTAACTTCATATATAAAATATAACAGTTCATTTTAAGTAAAACCAAATGGAGTGAAATCCAATTGCATTGAAAAGTATTTGTAAACTTACAAATCGAATAGCTATCTCACAAAGGCAAAGGCATGTGAAGCAACATTAGACATATCTAAACGAGACAATCTACACGCACTTGCATAAAACTACATAATCTGATAGTATAATTTAATCTTAAATAAACCTACATAATCTGATAGTATAATTTAATCTTAAATGATCAAACCGACATAGGCAAAAGATAATACAATTAATCCAAACAAAAGGACTGTACAAAATGACTATGATAAATTGTGAGACCTCTCCCATTTCATACTGATTGAGGATCTTTTAATTTACTTTTAAGTGCTTCCCACTTATTTGTTTTTTTGTCCTCATCCTTCACCTTGATCAACTTTTCATTTCATACAAGTACAGGCTATTTAAAAACAGTTCAATAAAATGTGTCTGATCATAAAACAGGTCTTTGGCAAATATCTCAACAGTGTACATAAACAATGACAAACAGCATGGTCTAGATTGCCAAATATCCCCCAAACAAAACTTTACAAAAGTGAAAATAAAACCCTGTCCTTTCATTATTATAATGCAGGCCTAATTATTAGATTGTTTCATTTAGCATCATTGGTGATCTTTACAAAACATTTGCATCTACCACAACAGTTTCTCTTGCAGTTTGTTCCACGAGTGTGTTAAACTGAATGCAACTGCCTACTTTTCACTAAATGGTGGCAGAGAAATGATTATTTTTCCTCCTCTTACATTAAGCAAATGTCTTGAATCTATAAAATGTCCTCTGCCTTCATCTCCCAAGTCAAACTCTCCAACTTAACATAGCACTTGTATCTGAGAATCTGTCCCGCACACAAAACGAATCTAACATTTTATGGCTTTCAGTCCAACTACATCCAAGAATCTTTCTAATTCCACAATTTTTCATCAATCTCCTTGGCAGTTGAACCTCACCGCACCTGCCCACTTCTGCATAGATGTTTGAGAGAAGAACATAAGTTGTAGCATTTTTAGGATCCAACTGAAAAGCAGTTTTGCTGTAATACTCCTAAGCCTATATGCATATGTGACCTACAGGCACCAAGAAAGCACATCCACACACCCACTACAGGTTGAAGTGGCATCTTGATGATATAGTTTAGGGTGTCCTCAAGATAGCCATCACGGGCAAGAACGTCAACCATGCACACATGACGATCAACTGTAGGTGTAATGCAATAAGGGTTACTCATGTATTTGAAATATGTACAGCCCTCATCCACTAAACCAGCATTGCTGCATACACATAGAACACAAACAAAGCTTACAATGTTAGGATAAATATTGTTGCAGTTTGTTCTAAGAGTGTATTAAACTGAATGCAACTGCCAAATTGTCACTATAGTGGCAGAGAAATGATGATCATTAAGCAAGTGTGTTGAATCTGTAAAATGTCCTTCGGCCTTCATCTCCCAGGCTAATTTCTCCAACTTTGGGTAGATCTTGTGTCCGTAGATCCATCTCCCACACAAAACGAATGTACCATCTTATGGCCTTTAGTCCAACTCCATCCAGGAATCTTTTTAATTCCTCTATCTTTCATCAATCTCCTTAACTGTTCAACCTCATCCCAACTGCCCACTTCTGCATAGATGTTTGAGATAAGAACATAAGTTGCAGCATTTTTAGGATCCAGATCGAGAAGCAGCGTCGCTGTAAATATTCCCAAGTCTATATTCATATGTGATCTACAGGCGCCAAGAAAACACATCCATACAACCACTATAGGTTTAACTGGCATCTTAATGATATAGTTCAGGGTATCCTCAAGATAGCCAGCACGGGCAAGAAGGTCAACCACGCACACATAATGATCAATTGTAGGTGTAATGCAATAAAGGTTACTCAAGTAATTGAAATATGTACAGCCCTCATCCACTAAACCTGCATGACTGCATGCATATAGAACGCAAACAAAGCTTACAGTGTTTGGATATATTCCAGAGTGCTTCATTAATTCAAAGATTTTGAGAGCATCCTTGCAAAATCCATTTTGTGCATATCCTGCAATAATTGCATTCCATGAGATAACACTTCTTTGAGGCATTCCATCAAACAGTTCATGTGCCTTGTATACACTTCCACATTTCGCATACATGTCTACTAGAGTATTTCCAATTATAATATCTGACAAAAATCCCCCTTTTATTACACTCTGATGGATGGTCATACCTTGCTTCAAATTTCCCAGTTTGGCACAGGCGGGGAGGATGCTGGCAAAGGTTGTCGAATTTGGCTTCACACCTGCTAATTGCATTTGTTTGAAAGTTTCCAAACCCTTTTCAACAAACCCATTTTGTGCATATCCAGCAATCATTGCATTCCATGAGATGACATCTTTCTCGGGCATTCTGTCAAACAGTTCATACGCCTTGTCTGTGCTTCCACATTTTGCATACATGTCTACTAGGGCAGTTGCAACTACGTCTGATAAAATGTCTCTATTATTTATGCTTTGATGGATGTCCATACCCTGTTCCAAAGCCCCTATTTTGGCACAGGCAGGAAAGATGATGGCGAGGGTTGAGGAATTTGGCTTTACACCTGCCAATTGCATTTGCTTGAAAGTTTTTATAGCCTTTTTAACAAATCCATCATGTGCATATCCAGCAATCATTGCAGTCCAAGAGATAACATCTCTTTGAGGCATTCTATCAAACATTTCACGTGCCATGTCTATGCTTCCACATTTGGCGTACATGTCCACCAGAGCATTTCCAACTATGATATGAGACAAAAATCCTCTTTTTATTATGCTTTGATGGATGTCCATACTCTGTTTCAAAGCTTCTGTTTTGGAAAAAGCAGAGAGCATGCTGGCAAAGGTTGTGGAGTCTGGCTTTACACCTGCAAATTGCATTTGCTTGAAAGTTTTTAAAGCCTTTTCAACAAACCCAATTTGTGTATATCCTGCAATCATTGCAGTCCATGATACCACATTTCTTTGAGGTATTTTGTCAAACAGTTCAAGTGCCTTCTCTATGATTCCACATTTTGCATACATGTCTGCAAGAGCAGTTGCAACTACAGTATCTGACAAAATTTCTCTATTTTTTATGCTTCGATGGATGTCCATACCCTGGTCCAAAGCTCCCATTTTGGCACAGGCGGTTAGGATGCAAGCAAATGTTGTGGAGTCCGGCTTTACACCTGTCAATTGCATTTGATTGAAAGTTTCTAACGCCTTTTCAAATAGTTCAATTTGTTCATAGCCTGAAATCATCGCAGTCCATGAGACCACATTTCTTTGAGGCATTTTGTCAAACAGTTTGCGTGCCTTGTCTATGTTTCCACATTTCGCATACATGTCTACAAGGGCTGTTGCCACTACAACATCTGACAAAATTCCTGTATCCGTTATGCTTCGATGGATGTCCATACCCAGTTCCAAAGCTCCCATTTTGGCACAGACAGGGAGGATGCTGGCAAAGGTTGTGGAATTTGGCTTTACACCTGCCAATTGCATTTGCTTAAAGGATTTAAAAGCCTTTTCACCAAATCCGTTTTGTGCATATCCTGCAATCATTGCATTCCATGAGATTACATCTCTTTGTGTATGCTTCCACATTTTGCATACATGTCCAGCAGAGCATTTCCAACTACAATCTGGGACAAAAACCCCCCTTTCATTATGCTTTGATGGATGTTCATACCGTATTCCAAAGTTCCCATTTTGGCACAGGCAGGGAGGATCCTGACAAAGGTTGTAGAGCCTGGTTTGACACCTGACATGTGCATTTCCTTGAAAATTTCTAAAGCCTTTTCAAGATATCCATTATGTGCATATCCTGCAGTCATTGCATTCCATGAGACAACAGTTCTTTCAGGCATTTTGTCAAACAGTTCACGTGCCTTTTCTATGCTTCCGCATTTTGCATACATGTCTACCAGGGCTGTTGCAACTACCACATCTGACAAAATTCCTCTATCCTTTACGCTGTGATGGATGTTCACTCCCTCTTCCAAAGCTCCCATTTGGCCACAAGCTGAGAGTACGCTGGCAAAAGTGAACTGATCAGGTTGGAACCCTGTTTGTTGCATTTGGTGAAACAGGGCGACTGCCTCGTGAGGATACCCATGTCTTCTGTACGCTCCAATAATTGTATTCCATGAGACGCTGTCTCGTTCTTTCATGTGGTCAAACACTTTTCGAGAATCTACCAAATTTCCGCATTTGACATACATGTAAATAAGTTTATT
>MU218194.1:255198-282193 GCA_018584345.1 Thuja plicata | reverse complement strand
TTAGGCTTCAATAGAGGACTTAGAGAAAATGAGGGGAGAAAGGCTCCCTTTTATATGAAACTAGGGCACAATCTTCTAAGGAGGCCGACATAGGATAATTAAATTTCCATTAAAGCCTTTACCCCTAGGAGAGGACCTAGATATATTAAATATAATTTAGGAATCGATGCTTCGAAACCCGAAACAGCCGACCCGAAAATGGGAAACACTTTTTGCAAAGACCGATATCCAAAAATCGTGAGACCCCAGGATCTGAACCCTGGGTCAAGGTTGAGGTCGACCTTGACCTAGGTCAGGGTCAAGGTTGACCTTGACCTAGGTCAGGGTCAAGGTCGACATAAACCTAAAAGTTTGACCCTAACCTTGAAGCCCAGAATCACCAGTCTGCAGTCCAAAATGCAGAAATCAAGCTAAAAAGGAGTGGAAAGAAGGACAGAACAAGGGGGAAGCCATGCCAAGATCAGGAACCCATTCAAGGTGATTTTCATGACCCCAAACCACTTAATTGGAAGGATAAACAAGTCTACAATGGAAGTGCTTCCATTTTCTGACTATACTAGGTTTAGTGATCTATACAAAATCGACCAACTAGGTTTAACTTGATCTATAAGCTTGTTTAAAGGTCACCTTTTTATATCTAAAAATAGATTGGAAATTTTTACACACACTTGTGAGAAGCTTGCTAGGTAGGGTGTATGCTCCCCTTGTTAAACTCTTAGGTGGGATAATTTAAAGGGTCAATGACAACAAGAAATAATTTAATATTTTTTGTCACTATGTATGTAAATGTTAATGTGGAAATGAATGCTTAAATGTGCTCAATGAATGATGATTTAAGTAGTAATTTTGAGTGACGTGGATCTTTAATGTCCCTATATGTGCTTGGAGGGCTTACAATTTGTCCTTTTACACAAAACTCTAGGATAGAATTCAAAATATTGTGTACTTCAATTCAATATGTAATGACTAGTTATAGGGGAATAGGAAATTTAATGCCATGAAAGCAAGCTAGGTTCAATTTCAATATGCAAATCAGTATATTTAGACAAATTGATAACCAATAACTTTTTTATCACCACATACATTATTAGATCAAATTTGCCTAAATTTTATAATTTATTGTAGAACTCTAAATTAATTTACCTAAATTAAATCATAATTATTAGTTATTTTAGGGTCGTATCACCAATCTTTAGTTGTCACCATTGAATTAAAATATAATCAACTCTCATATTTTGAGGTAAAATATACCCACAATTTGTAATGCTCGTGATTTCTTTTGGATAATTGATCCCAATGGAATTCAACAGTCTAAAATTAATTTCAAGCTCTATGAGCATTACACACTATGGGTATATTTCACCTCATGGAATATAAAAAGGGTCAAATTATATTTTAAATAAACATCTGAGACTAGATACTATAGAATCTACCTTTAAACCCACCAATCATTTCCACCCTCAAGCCCCTACTTTTTCCATGAGAATTTATTTTATTAAAACAAAATTACTCACCATGTAATTAATACTTTTTCTTATTGCCTTCTAAGATTTGCCAAGATTCTCTACAAAATTTTAGTGACGTAAAAAAAAATCAATAAAATTAACTATTTTATCAAAAAACACTAATAAAAATGAATATTTTTTCCTCGGAAATGTAAAAGATTCACAAAGATTTTTTTATCTTTTTTCATGAGAGTTTCTTAAAGTTATCATATTCGATAACTTAAAGATAAGAACTAGTTCCTTCGTATAAGTGAAGGCAAAATTACGTAAGGTTGGAGGAATATTTTGAATTAGTAAATAAATAAGTCACTTGTATATATTAATTACTACATAAGACTATCTTAATCAAAATGAATCCAACGCTCATTAAAAAATGTCACATATGTGATTTTCATCATTAGAAAAAAGCTCTTACTGTTAAGTTGAATAAACTACTTTTTCTATAAGTGCGACAATAAAATTACTGTAAATTCGAGATGTATACCAAATCTACCAAATCTTAGTACAAAAGTAAGTCACTTGTCCACTTATTACTATATAAGACTATCTCAATCAAAATGATTCAAAACTAATTTAAAAAATGACAAAATCTTTCTATACCATTAAAATAAAATTTTCACAATCAATTAAATTGGAATGAAAAGAAAAGAAAAAACATAAAATAGTATATAGTTTAAAGAAGTGATAATGGTAAGATGGAACTTTGTGCCTCCACATTTTGCAAACCAATAGGAACTCAAAGCATGAAAAAATAATGAAAATTTGCAAGAAGTGAATCCAAAAAGAGGTTTTTTGACTACTCACTAGAGGCAGGTAATTATGGGGCCGGTTGTGCCTCCTCATTCGCTCAAATTGATGATTTTGCAGTGGGACCACCATTTTTCTCACAAAAGGGTTTTAAAATTCTAAAGTTGGAAGGAGAGAATGATTTGAAAATGACCCATTTGACCCCTTATGTAGACTATGGCCCCACTTTGACCTAATTTTCAACTTTCTCCAATTGACGTGAAAATTACACCCTTAGCTAATTTGATGATCCTGGATCCAATTTCATGATCAAAATGAAAATTTGACATCATTTTGCTAGTCAAAATTGTAAGTCAACATTTTATTCAAAAGTAGTTGACTGCTAACACCATCATTACTCAATATTACTCTTCACCACTCAATCCAGATGGTCCTCATCTCAATCCAAGCGCGCTCTCCCTGTCAATCATAGTCAACTCTTGGTCAAAAATAAAACAACTAGTCAGTAAGACCTCGAATCAAGCTTCAATCTAATTGAGTCAAATCCAATAATCAAATTGGTCACAATCAAGCTTGCCACCCTAACAACATTTCCATTTTGATCCTAGGGGCAGCAACAATATATCATCAATCATAATTTTAATCGACAAACCTCATCGCTAGGAGCATCTCAGCTTCATATCAAAATTGAAATTCTTTCTGCGCAAGTGATTTCATTTCTTCACATCAAGTCACTTGGAAAGACATCTAACCCGATTCAAAATCTAGGGGCATATCAGTTTCATCACATCACATCAATCTAGTAGTGTCTCCTAATCAGGTGATTCACTTCATCAAGATCCATATCAAGTCAATTATCCTGAGCAATCGATCAAATGCCAATCATTCTCATCACACCACATCAATTCGATTAGTCATTTAAACCAATCCCGGCTACTTTGGGATGGATAATCAGTTTCATTGCTTCACATAAAGATGAATATTCGGATCCCCCTATCAGTTTTTGTTCATTCAAGTTCAGAGTCAATTTTATCAGTCTTCGCTCAATCAAGTCTAGAGCTGATATCTTTCAATCTCTCTATCAGTCTTTGCTCAATCAAGTCTGGAGCTGGTATCTTCAATCTTTAACTTAGTTTTTGTTCAATCAAGTTTTGAATCAATTATGAATCAAGCCATTCTTGATCTACCATCATATGTTCTTTGAATCAACGCATTGCTCGCACATCGATTCAAAGAGGGGCAAATATAATCACCTAAAATTGGTCTAGTAAACCTATAGCCCCTATTTTAATTAATTAGCCTTAAAAATCCTAAAACCCAAAGGCCTTGAATACTAGCCTTAATTGTGAAAACCCTAATAATGTCCCTTGCATAATTAAAATCAAATTTTGGAATCAAAACATCAATTTAATCCTAAGTTAAGTTTGAAAATCAATTAATCACTATACATTGCACACCTAAATAAAAGTTCTTACACTTTTATAAAAAGAACCCATTCACACATGGGTGTGCACACTTAATCCTTGATTAAAAGGTGATTAAGAGGGGATTTACCAAATTTGTCCTCATCCTCCCTCAACAAACACAACTTTTACCAGTCAATAATCTCTCACATGGATTGAAGGAGAGTGCATCTCAACCGCCCCTCATGGTCAAATCTCAACCGTCTATTTCAAGGTAGTTTCTATAAAAGGGATAGCTGTCCCTGTTGAAAAGAGAGGCAAATGTTGAAGTAGGATTATAATATCATTTTGATTCTAGGTTTTACTCATTTTGTAGAAGTGCATTTTCATGCTAGCTTAGTATTTGCATTTTTCTCTTAGATGGTTAAATCTTAGCTTCATCTTCTTAAGATTGTGTTGCATCTTGTTAGATTAATCTCATGTTATCTCATGCCTTAGCTTAGTTGCATTTGGCATATCATTTCACTGTCTTGAAGAGCAAAGCATGCAAGTTCATGCATCATGCTCACCTTTGAATCTTTTGTTTTGGAGTTGTCTAGTTACTGATTCTTATGTCAATCTGATGAGCATCTATTGAGAATTAAACTCGCTTCGTCTAGGAAGCAATAAGTTGGTTTTGGGGGTTTTTAGCACAATATTAGAATTAAATCTTGATGATTTCTAACCCCTAAGCTAATGATTTATTGAGTGTTTGGTTTTTTACAGGTTAATACCACATTTACACCACACACATAGACATGTCTATGTACATATACATCTATATGTACATGTACATCTAGTGTGTGTGTGTGTGTGTGTGTGTGTGTGTGTGTGTGTGTGTGTGTGTGTGTGTGTGTGTGTGTGTGTGTGTGTGTGTGTGTGTGTGTTTAATAGTTTATGAGATTGCAACATGTTTGTGAAACATAGAATAGATCTTAGTGTGTTAAATTGAGGCCCTTTGATGTACAAAATCGACCAACTAGGTTTAGTGATCTATAAGCTTGTTTAAAGGTCACCTTTTTATATCTAAAAATAGATTAGAAATTTTTACACACACTTGTGAGAAGCTTGCTAGGTAGGGTGTATTCTCTCCTTGTTAAACTCTTAGGTGGGCTAGTTTATCAACATACAAATAAGGATCAACGACAACAAGAAATAATTTAATATTTTTTGTCACTATGTATGTAAATGTTGATGTGGCAATGAATGCTTAAATGTGCTCAATGAATGATGATTTGAGTAGTAAGTTTGAGTGATGTGGACCTTTGATGTCCCTATATGTGCTTGGAGGGCTTACAATTTGTCCTTTTACACAAAACTCTAGGATACAATTTGAAATATTTTGTACTTCAATTCAATATGTAATGACTAGTTATAGGGGAATAGGAAATTTAATGTCATGAAAGCAAGCTAGGTTCAATTTCAATATGCAAATCAATATATGTAGACAAATTGATAACCAATAACTTTTTTAGGGCAAATATTCATGAAGTGGTGGATGGTTGAAATTTGGGAATAAAAAATAAGGCTAATAGTTCAAGTTGTATGGTAGCCTAAATCAACACATTTTTGAAAAAAAAAATAGTCTTATTCAAATAATCAAAGTGTTTCTTTTATTAAAAGATTTAACTTGAAAATTCACCACATACATTATTAGATCAAATTTGCCTAAATTTTATAATTTGTTGTAGAGAAATCATAATTATTAGTTGCTTTAGGGTCGTATCACCAATCTTTAGTTGTCACCATTGAATTAAAATATAATTCTCTCATATTTTGTGAGGTAAAATATACCCACAATTTGTAATGCTCGTAATTTCTTTTGAATAATTGATCGCAATGGAATTCAATGGTCTAAAATTAATTTCAAGCTCTATGAGCTTTACGCGCTATGGGTATATTTCACCTCATGAAATATAAAAAGGGTCAATTTATATTTTAAATAAACATTCAAGACTAAATACTATAGGATCTACCTTTAAACCCACCAATCATTTCCACCCTCAAGCCCCTACTTTTTCCGTAAGAGTTTATTTTATTAAAATAAAATTACTCACCATGTAATTAATACTTTTTCTTATTGCCTTCTAAGATTTGCCAAGATTCTCTACAAAATTTTAGTGATGTACAAAAAAAATCAATAAAATTAATTATTTTATCAAAAAACACTAATAAAAATAAATATTTTTTTCTCAAAAATGTAAAAGATTCACAAAGATTTTGTTTCTTTTTTCATGGGAGTTTCTTAAAGTTGTCATTTTCGATAACTTAGGGCCCGTTTGTTTCCTAGAATATGACAGGAATTGGCATTATCTAATTTTGGATAATGCCAAATTCCATGTTTGGGTCTTTGGAAAAAAATGGAATTGGAATTCTGAAAATCTCATTTTGCCCCCAAAATGGGAATATCATCTTCCACCTAAATAGGTGGAATTGGAATTTCAAATTCCAATTCCAATTTTTACAAAAGCAAATTTAATATTTAGTGGGATCCGTGACTATAAAGATGTATATTATATTGCTATAAGGATGTATATATATACATGTGTGAATATACACATGTGTGTATATATGCATGTGAGTATATACACATGTGTATATATACATATGTGTGTATATATACATACATGTATGTGTGTATATGTGTATATACACACACATGTATGGTGTGTGTATATGTATGTATATACACACTTGTGTATATGTGTGTATATATACACACATGTATGGTGTGTGTATATGTGTGTATATATACACAAATGTGTGTATGTGTGTATATATATACACATGTGTGTATATGTGTATACATGGATACACACTTGTATGTGTATATGTATGGTGTGTATATGTGTGTATATACATAAATGTATGTATATATACACATGTGTGTATGTGTGTATATATACACATGTGTGTATATGTGTATACATAGATACACACTTGTATGTGTATATACACACATGTGTGTATACACACATGTATGTGTGTATAAACACACGTGTGTATGTGTGTACGTGTGTATATGTACACAAATGTGTGTGTGTATACACATGTGTGTATATGTCTATACATGTGTGTATATACACACATGTATATATGTGTGTGTATACACACACATGTATGTATGTATATATACACGTGTGCATGTGTGTATATATACAAACCATATTCAAAGAAATTAAAAATAAAGAATTAAAATTCCTTATGCATCTTCTCATTCATCTTCCAGGTGAACCAAACGGGTCAGACCATATTCCGGATTTCATTTTGAGGATAAGCATCTTCCTGAATTGACCATATCCAGGATATGATATTCCAGTACCCAAACGGGCCCTTAAAGATAAGAACTAGTTCCTTCGTATATGTGAAGGCAAAATTACGTAAGGTTGGAGGAATATTTTGAATTAGTAAATAAATAAGTCACTTGTATATATTAATTACCACATAAGACTATCTTAATCAAAATGAGTCCAACGCTCATTAAAAAATGTCACATATGTGATTTTCATCATTAGAAAAAAGCTCTTACTGTTAAGTTGAATAAACTACTTTTTCTATAGGTGCGACAATAAAATTACTGTAAATTTGAGATGTATACCAAATCTACCAAATCTTAGTACAAAAGTAAGTCACTTGTCCACTTATTACTATATAAGACTATCTCAATCAAAATGATCCAAAACTAATAAAAAAAATGAGAAAATATTTCTATACCATTAAAATAAAATTTTCACAAACAATTAAATTGGAATGAAAAGAAAAGAAAAAACATAAAATAGTATATAGTTTAAAGAAGTGATAATGGTAAGATGGAACTTTGTGCCTCCACATTTTGCAAACCAATAGGAACACTAGGTCAATACCCTTGGTTGCATTATTAAGGATATTTTAATTGGCCGTTTGCTACAACATATATTTACAAAAATCAATCTTCAATTGGAGAATGATTGGCTCCCACTAATGTCTCTCCAAAGTAAAGTGGTCACACCCCATGATATCCCACTTTACATATGCATTTATATTCAATGTTTATTAACACATGTCCCTATAAATGGGTTTAGGTGAAGTCGTGACAAAATACAGCTAAGAAAGCCTCATCTTCAAAGAAAGACAAAATCTCTCCTAACATATTTATGTATATTAAAAAACCATTTTAAAATTTGGTAGATTTGTGGGAAAGCAAATTTATTGTAATGTAATGGCTTATGAAAAGAATATATATTAAAAAAATTATTGGTTAAAGTACATGGTTGTAATTTTTTAAAATGTGACTAGTATGGAACCATGTTTTAAAATTAAATTGATAAGATAGGAAACTAATGAAAATATTTATTTTAAGAAAATTTAATAATATTAAAAAAGAGTAGTATTATTTAAAATAAAAAGAAAATACGAAGGCATGAGTCACTGGAAAAAAATATTGGTAATAATTATAAAAGAATAAAGATAATATTTTGAAATTTGTCTTTTATCTTGTTATTTTATTTTACATGATATGTCATTAAAGTAAAGAAGAAAATAAATTAAGAAATGAAAACATGAATTATCAAAAAAAAAAAAAAGTGTAAGTGTAAGATACAATGACAAAAGAATAAAGATTAACACTTTGAATAAAGGTTAACTCTTTGAATATTTTGTCATATCTTGCACTTCTTTGTCTTTTATTCTTATGTGTTGCATTTTTTAAGTATATTTGTAAGAGATAAAAGTATATATCTTTTATTTATATAATTTATTGTTTTGTATTATATTAATTTTACATAAATTATAAATCTTTTAAAAGAATAAAGATGAACTCTTGATAAATGTCTTTTTATCTTTTTATTTTATATTATTTTATTTATATGATATGTTATTTTAAATAAAGAAGTAAAATAAAATAAGAAATGAGAGCATCCTCATTAAAAATAAAAGTATAACTTACAATACTAAAAGAATAAAGATTAATCTAATAATTTTGTCAATTTACACTTGATTTTTTATTCTTATATGTTGCATTTATTTGTAGGAGAGAAAAGTATATATATCTTATTTATATAATTTATGTTTTGTACCATATTGATTGTATATTGCCTTCTTGTAATTTTCAATTCAATTTTATTCATTGTCTAAAGTGATTTTAATCTTAAATTTTATTAGTTTATTATTATTATTATTATTATTATTATTATATATCTTTTTTTATTTAGACTAGTTTTTATTCATAGTTATTTTTAGTTGGACGTCACAACCTAGTCCAACCCATTTAAATATTTTTTTATTCTCAAGTTGAGCCTTTTTAAGATTAATATTGTTCCACTAATCTGCATGTCAAAAATCTTCAATTGACATACTAAAGACATGTATGTATAAACATTCCTAGTTCCTCAACAATCAACTAGATGGTAATATAGTTTATAGTATGCTCTTAGATATAGTTTATAATGTGTTGTTAAATTATCATAGTTTTTTTATGTTGACATGTTGTTAGTGTGTTGTTAGTTCTTTGTTTTGTTAGTTTTTACGCCTTTGTGTTGTGATTATAATAGGGACAACACCCTTTTTTTTCTCCTATTTAATACCAAAAACAATCAACTAGAAATAATTGAGAATTCATTTGGAATCACACATAGTACCAATTTGATTCACTAGCACTTCAAAGCTAAGTCTCTACATTTATATCAATTCATTATTTGTTTGCATTTTACATTGTTTATATGATGTAATTGTGAGTTTGTATATATTATTTAGGGGCTTGGCTACCAAGACAATTCTATGACTACTCTACTTATATACCAAACATGTCAAGGTTCAAATAGTCAATAGTAATTTTACATGTTATCCATACACAAAAGTGATAAGTTGTTAAACAATTTAAGAGGTAAAGGCACGAGAAATTGTAAAGGATTTACTAGTGCAAGGCTAGACCACAAGTACTAGGCTACACAATATGGCCTTGAGCAATGCTAAGTGCACCATGTGGCCCTATTTGCATTATATGATATCTTTCCAACACTTTATTATGTTATTTTTATCATTATTTTTTAATTTATGATGTGATCACTCTCAAAGTAAACTAGTGAATCAACATTAGGGGCACATGAACTCCTCATCAAAAATCAATAAATTCTCTTCACACTATTCAACTTCTTAATTTTCAACTCTTTAATGTAAATTGATACTTTTTAAATCATGAAAATAATTGGACTACATAGATATTGGGTATCTACCTTTATACATCAATTTCAATATTACAATGGAGCATACATCTAAATCAAAAGTATTTCTTTATCCAAGCTACCACAAGTAGAGAAATCCAACCTATCAAGGTCTCTTTATGCATGATTGGCTCAGTGCTACTCAGTGAACTATTTAGCACAACTCGTCTAAACAATCCAAGATCCATTTTGATTAGTGAGTTGGGTATTCGCCAAAAAGAAGGGTTGACTTAGAGAACTTCATGTCATGGATTGTCTCACAAACTAACTCTTTATGCAATGGATCTATTGGTCTTTTTCCATTTTATTATATAATGTCACAACAAGATCTACAACTAACTAGCATTCAATTAATAGTTCAATAAGACACCCAACGGTCAAATTTGGTCCAATTATGCTTCCAAATAATGTATACCTTCAAATATGATATAATCAAATAACTTTGAGCATTCTTATCAATTGAACTCATCCAATTCAAGTAATTTGATTATTTGATTCTTGACACAGGTAGAGAAATCCAACCTATCAAGGTCTCTTTATTCATGGCTTACTCAGTGCGACTCAATGAACTTTTTAGTGCACCTCGTCTAAGCATTCCAAGATCCATTTTGATTAGTAAGATGGGTATTTGCCAAAAAGAAGGGATGAGTTATGGAACTTCATGCCATGGGTTGTTCCTTATGCAACAAATCTACCGGTCTTTATCAATCGCTTTTATAATGTCACGACAAAATCTATTACTAACTACCTATTCAATTAATTGTTCAACAAGGAACCGAAAACTCAAATTATACTTCAAAATAATATATACCTTCATTTATAATGTAATCAAGAACACCCTCATTATTATCAAATTGAACTCATCCAATTCAAGAACACCCTCATTGTTATCAAATTGAACTCATCCAATTCAAGCTATTTGATCATATGATTGGATGGGGGGTCACCATTGGAAGAAAGAGTTTAATTTCCCTACAATAACAAATTGGGTGATACAGTCGTGTAATACTTTGTGGATGAGGACAGTCTTATGGGGTGGCTAAGTGAAATTCTTAAAATATTATTGGTATAGGAAAGAGAATCGTCTTTAGGTGTGTGATTCTGATTCTGTCTGGGGTTGCGTGTGGACCAACACCAGAGAAGATGATAATGCATAACATATTAACACGTATCTCGGACCTGAGATTTCTACAATCTTCACCTAGGTGAGCAGAGCAGTTAGTGCTTGTGCTCTTTATTAAAAAGAATACCAATGTCCCGTGATGGTTCTTTCCCAGAGACAATTCACAAGGATTCCCTCCATTTCTGTGAAAGAATTCTTTGTAAAACAACAATTGTGGGCGAGGGACTAGAACTGGGTGCTTTGATTCTCACAACTTTTACGTCAAAAATCAATTCTTGGGTATAAATCAGCAGAGTTACAGGATTTCCTTGAAGAAAGTAATCAAAACAGAGTTTTGTCTGCATCAATGAACAGTGAGAGTTGTGGTAATGGTGTTGTAAATGATGGGCCAGGTTAAAAAACGGGCATCGCTTTCTGTCATCGTCAATTGCCCCACATTTCACATCAGGGGATGGATCTAGTGCCAGTGCGCAACAACGTAAAATTGGACCCATGGGCTCTAGATATTCGTCCATGGAATCACCCCCTCACAAACTCAAATCCTCAAGTACTTGTCCTTAATTTTCATTTTAGAGATTTCTGAGCTAATGTCTTGATCTTGATCCCTTGCAAAAATATCTCTAGCACATCAAGGACCAATTTTGGGATATTTTTTTATTGCTTGGGTGTTGTAATGGCCCTTGAATGCGAAATGTCAGAGTTTTAGAGCCGTGGAAAAAAAAATGGAGTCTTGAACCCTGAGAGAAAGCATAAAAGCTGATTAGAAAGAACATTTATAGCGCGGGAGGAGGAGGAGGAGGAGAGGGAAGAATTAGGAATGCCTGGGAAGAGGCCTCGTGGATTGCAGAGAAGCACAAGCACTTCTGAAATGATTGCTTCGTGTCCACCAAAAGACAGGGCAAGACCCTCTGCAGTCAAAGTTCCTCCTCATAATCATCATGGACTTCCCATTCCCAAAGATGGGATTTTTAATGGTGGCTCTGATGTTCAGTCTAAGTTAGTGTCTCCTCGTTCTCCCCTCTCGGCTCTCCAGTGTTTGCTAACGAATTACTTCATTCGAAAAGTAGAGGCTGGAGAGCCCAGGACCAGTGTTGGCTTGAGTATTGTTATAGATAATTTTAATAATGCTGATAACAACATTGTGTCTCCTTCTTGTGTAAGCAAGATGCATATCTTGAATAAATCCATGCAGGTTGCAGCACAGTGTAAAGAGTCAGGAAACTTCAAGCAGAAAACAGCACCAGCACCTGTTCCTTCTCCACTCCCTGCCATAGATTTTCTGGATGCATGCTATCTCTGTAAGAAGTCCCTGGGTCCTGGAAAAGACATCTACATGTACAGGTAACTTTCTATACTTCCATTCCTGCTATCTCTGATTTTAAGGGATCGTTACAAAGAGTATCAATGTTTCTGTGAATGTCATCTATATGTAATGAATGTTAAATGGATCATTTATTTTCAGTGTCAATGTTTTGTTTTTCTGAATATCACCCAGATATAAAGAGTATTAAGAAGACTGTTCATAAAATATGACTTAAAAAATTTGATAAAAAAAATACACTGCAAAATCATGATAGCAATATCATAACTTGTAAGAAATGTAAAAATCAATCCATATTTTTTTCGGAAATCTCAGAAAAAAATTATGTCTATATAACAAATTACATAAAAAAAAAAATTTATAATTTGTATGTATAATTATAACAATTTTTCATATAAAAATCCTTATTTCTACTTAAAATTTCTTTGGAAAAATCTCTAAAATCCTACTTGAAATTTTTGTAAACCCAAGGGTAAGATCTGTTTTTTCTAATTAAAAAACATAAATTAAATTTGTTATTTTCATTGTTACTGTTTTTCCTTCTTAAGCTAGTTCATTCTGTTGATAGATTGTAAGGCATGATCTAAAATATTGATCAAAAAATGATTACACAGTCATATTTAGAAATCATCAAACTAATTTATCCTGAACTGTAGAAATTTCATACATCTAATTATATATATCATTGACTTATCTTACAATCATACAAACGTAAAGCAAAATTGTCATTACCTATTTTCTCTTTTCTAACTAACTGAAATATTGATGACAAAATTGATCGCACTGTTATATCCAGAACCCATCAAATTAATTTATAATTTTATTATAAACTGTAAAAATTCTTATTATTGATTTGTCTTAAAATTAAATAAATATGAAGTGTATTTTTACTTTTCTAACTCACTGATTCTCATGATGAATCATGAAAGATAATCTAAAACATCAATAAAAAAAATTGATTACTCTGGCATATCCAGAAGCCATCAAATTAATTTATCATGAACTGTACAAATTTAATGGTCAATGATTTGTGTTACAATCAAACCTCATGAAATGGTCAATGATTTGTGTTACAATTAAACCCCATGAATTGAAATTGCCATTAATTATTTCACAGTTGACCCATTTAATCGAAGCAGAGCATTTTGGGGTGTCAAATAATCCTGTAACTTAGAGCTAAAATTCAATCTGCGTTTGGTGTGTAGGGGCGATCGAGCATTCTGCAGCGTAGAGTGCCGATGGCAACAGATTCTGACAGATGAGCGAAATGAGAAGTGTTCTTCTGCAGCCATAAAAACGGTGACACCCTCACCTTCTCGTCGCTCTGGAGGCCATGCCCATCGTGCCCGTGGCACAGGCAGAGCAATGGCCACTGTAGGATAGAATTTTCTCAAACTAATGAAGCGTCAGACTTCATAAACCCTGCTGTAATCGGCTGTTTACCTTTCACTATATGCTATATAGAGGTTTTCACATAGCCCATATAAATTAGGGTACAGCTTGTAGCTTGAAGGGAACTTCTGGAATTTCAGCTACAGCTAAAAATACTAAATAGCTTTTGAAGGCCTCTTTGATGGCCACTACGCTTGCTTAAATATAGATGTTATGGAGCCAGAGGAACAACTCAACTCCTTTCAGAGCTTAAAAAGTTTGTAATTGCCTCTGAAATGTTTTTAACATAGCCAAATGTCAATGGAATAGCAGGCATACAATGCCAGTTAAAACTTTGAAGATGCTGATTACACTGAATTATAACATGGTTAGCATTTGTAGATTTTTATCTTTTTATAATTAAGTAGCTAAATAGCTGTTCTTTTGGAGATTTGTTTATGCAAAAAATCTAGCCAGGCCTGAAGAGGGTCAGTCAGTTTATTCTGGCATTAAGAAGAGTCTCCCATAGATTGTGTAAGTATGTGAACTGGGTATATGGCTGTAATACAAATATACTATTTACTTTTCTCAATCTATAGGAAAATGTCTATTTACAAAAGTTTGTCTGTGGTTTGGGAAGAGGGAAAAGGTTATGTGGTTAACTAAATAGCATTTTATATATTGTTGAATACTTAATTCTCTTTTTAATGTGGTATGTAAATGTAGTCAGAGATTGCACAGGAGAAACATATAATAAGTAAAGTAGTCATTATGCACTCAATTATTGGATCCTGTAGACTATCTGATCTCTTAATCAATGATTTCATAGTCTATTTGATCTTAAAGACACGGTGGGTCCTATAGATTGTCTGATCTCTAAAAGTGGTTAACTTTCATTTCATTTCACAGTACAGTTCAACTCTTGAATCTCATAGACTGTTTGGTCTTCCTAGATGTCATTAAAAACTCTACTTCTATTTTATTTCATGACTTCTCATTGTACTATTGACCACAGTATGTTAGGAACTTAGGAGTTTAAGCCTTTTGTTTATGTACATTAATCACAACTGTGGACTGTTTATGACCAGACAACTTACCCATCTAAAACATTTCATTGCTGTTTGAATTTGATCTTTATAGACGTCATTAAAATTCATTCATTCAAAAAAAATCATCCACAAATTTGAGAAGGCATTAGATTTGCCCTATATGTCTTTAAGCTGGATTTGAAGCTGAGGAATGCTGCTTTTACCTAGTTAACTCACTCCTTTCTTGCCCTGGGAAAAGGGTTGGTTTACATTCAAGATATTACTCCACAGACACTGTTGAAATTTACAGGGGAATGGTACTGACTGATTCTGACAACTTTTCTAGCAAGGAAATGTGAGGTGTGTCCTGTTTCTGTACAAACTATTACTGTTTTTTGAAATATTGTTGTAATGCAAACTTGCACACGACTAGAATGTGACACATGTGAACGAACTAAATTACACTGATGAAAATATATAGTTGCACACAAAGTTTTGTTTTGATTTCCTTTCCTTTTGGCTTCGCTTCCCAACACTGTTTTTTTTTTAATATATTTAGTAACAAAATAAATATATATTTATATATTTAATTCTATTAATTAGTTTTCCAATTGTCATTTTACATTTATTTGTCTTTTATAATAATATTAATACAACATTACATTAAATTAGTTAATTATAAATGTGGGTAATAATGACAATCAATAAAAGTTAAAGCTATTAGATTTCTATTATCTTTAAAATGATGGATCACGGAGTGTGATCTGAAATGTTGATGTTAAAAATTCTCACACAAATGAATTCAGAAACAAGAGCATTAATCAATAATTTTTCTATACAAATCAAGTAGACATGTCTATCAAACAAGATTAAGTGAAGAGGAGTTTTATTTCCAACATTCTCCCTTAAGCTTGATTTAGACTAATCATGCCCACATTCACTATTAACCATTCAAAATCTTTTTTAAACAAGACTTTGATGAAAACATCTATAACTTGTTAATTAATTTGCAAAACAAAAGCTTAATTTCTTCATTATAGACTAATTCTCTTATAAAATTATATCTCGTGTTTACTTGTTTAAAATGTGTAATTATTTGAGAAAGCTATAGTAAAATTGTTCTCACAAAACATTGTGTACTCCTTGCTCTTGCTTTAAACAAAACAACACACTTCAAATCCATATTGCTTAACAAGTTGTTAATGTCGATACCACATATTTTGATTTTATTTAGAAAGTGAGCCTCAATTAATTATTTCCTTAGAACCATAACATTGCTTAGAAGTGAGGTGGAACATAATCAAAGATGTTTCTTCTATCATCTACACTTCCTCTCTAGTTAGTGTCAACACTTCCTCCCTAGTCACTATCAACATAACCAACTAAACCAAAGTTATTAGATGTACTATATATAATACCACGATCTTTTGTGTCACTTGAAAATAAATTTGCAATCATAATAAACTATTTGAACATAAACCTAAGAGAAAATGTGCAAAAAGTTTTTAGAATAGACAAATATACCATCAAGATGACAAAAGATGTACCCTTAAAAGCCCTTCAAAGAGAAGAAAACAGCCTATAAAAGTATTCACATATTCAATATATTATCTCATGGATAAAGATTCCAATGCACTTACAGATCTTCATGTAAAAAATGTTAAAAAGATCAAGCTACCTAATTGTGCTCCATTCAAACAAGCAAATAAGAATCATGTAACCACACATCTCAATCCATGATTTATCTCCTCACATATACAACCTGCAAGAGATGCTCAATCAACCTTAGCCAACAAGCCAAAGGTTATGCAAGTTAACCTCAAGAACCACTTATATGTTTGCTTCCATAAAAATATATTTGTGCAAAACCACCAAGTGGTACTATATAAATCACAAACTTACAAAACCATGTCCTCCTCATTTACTTTTTGGTACTAAATTTTTTAATTAATTTTTTTCAATTAATACTAAGTTTTCTAATATTAGATGTTTTTTCAATGTACAACCCACATTAGATATTTTCCCCCTTGTTACCTACAACATACAAAATATCCCCAAGAATTTCTAAACATGTGACATACACGTCTCTATATTTCCTTGATGCACTACAACTATATATTGCATTTAACATATGAACATTATACAAGGTGTACAACGTACCTTTCCAAATTATACATTGTGTAAGGGGTCAAAAGTAAACTCAATCATGAAGCCCGAACATTATAGATAGTCAACATTACCATTAAAACATATAAGTGCTCCATGTGTCTCGTCAAGATACATGAAACAATGACCAAGGTGACCATTATATCTTAATATAAATCCTCTCATAGTTGGAACAGTAACATTAGCTAGTTGCTAACACATCTAATTAATATAACAAGTAAACCTTATGTCATCAAGATATCTAGTCCAATACATGATAAAATGTCCATGAATATAAACTACCTAGCTTGTAGAAATCCTCTAAGATAACAACACATAAACATGTAATAAATAACCTCAAGACCCTCACTGGCATACTATAATAAAAAGAATCCAACAAAGAGCATGTATACAACCTAGAACTCCCACTACATAGGTCATATCAAATTTAAAATCAATCTAGTCATCCAAAAGTTCACCAATAACATGCTCGCATAGAAGGGTGTAGCAAATACCATCAATATCATCTATATAAAGGAACATCCACACTAATATCAAAACCATACAAAATCAACCTCAATAACATAACTCTCACTACTAGTCTTTATGACTCTCCCAATTTATCCACATCATAGAAGATAAACATTAAAGATCATCCATGTTATTAACTCGATAGAAAATAATTGAGTATAATAAAAAAATATCCACAAACATAAGGATCATAATGGCTCCACACAAACCTCAACTCCTATGTCATGTGAAAATGAACATCTAGTAAGAAAATGATACTATAATGAGAGAACTTACAACTCAAAACCATAAAGTGCATCATTTTATTAACATGTATAAGTGTTCAAGTTGTAAATTCTCCTTTAAGAAACTCCAAATAAATAAATAAATATCAACATCCAACCGTTCCAAACCAAGATTAAATATATTGTATGCATCAATCAACTTTCCATGATGTAAACCTATCAAATTGCAGTAAAATCATACCAACATATTCATTCCAAACCCAAGAAAACAAGTGTTGGGAAATAAATAAGTCCATTACCAAATATTGTGAAGAGAAATCTCTATCCAATAAACTAATCAAAGGATGAGATATTGTAACGTTTGGATACCTACAACATGAAAATCTGAAACTAATATACAAATCTAAAAATTATGTTTCCTTAACTGTGGAAAAACCTAGGATTAGATCCATCTTCTTTATAATGCCAAAAATCAGCCTATTAACGATGCTTAATAACCCTATCCTATGTGAAATTATAACAACAATAAATAATGATTAACATCAACATAAGATAGCAGCAATAAGGCATAAATCAGCAACATAACATCCACACATAACACAGGATTCAACTAGAGAGACCCTTACAAGAAAGAATCCACCTAGAAGAGAGAAAAAACTTGTATTAACAACAATAAAAGGGCTTACAATACAATCACTTTCATTCTCCTCTTTTCATCCACCATAGCAGCACCTATGCACATGTGAAAAACCTCCTTATGCCTAGCATTTTTCCTTTTTTCATGCAAATAAATCTACATAAAATTGTTTTTATATATTGTACCTTATTATACACCCAAAAGGATGTATTTATAGAATGGAAAGAGCTCCAAAACCACCAATAAAGATTCCCAAAGGAGCCTCTTCATTCACGACCACAACCCTTGGAATGCCTCCACAAAACTCCAAAAGGCATTGATTTAGCTTCCAATTCTCTCCCTCCAACATGGACACGTATACTTGCAAGATAAACATTACATTAAATGCAATAAATGGTCGGAAACCACGAGACGCATGTTGCTTCTTATATGCCCCCACTTGGATAATCTCATAGGTCATTATTTTTCCTTTTTAAGTCATTAAATATCTTATTCTAGACATCCATAAGTAGGGAAAACAATATTAAATAATTGTGATCACAACCCACCTTTACTGTTGGTAGTGTAACCCATCACCCCTTATGAAAGTATTACAAACAATAGTGAGAAATAAATATTAAAAAATATTTTTCCACTGCATCCTAATTTCCTCGGGGCACTTTCGAAGGATATATGAACAATGTCAAAGGATTTACAAGGTAGATGACTCCTTAACCGTAACATTTTCTAACTTGGCATCATACATTGTAAATACACTCATGGGAATCACAAACAAGGGGAAACCATCCCTTAGCCATCCATGTATTGCATCAATATTCACCATGCTCTCATGCTCTGACAAGATACCTACAAAATAATTCATGACAGTCACCATCAAGAAGAAAAGGCAACACATCCTCCAGCATGCCACATATGGAAGAAAAGGAACATGCCAAGGTAAACTGTGTCAACTGTCAATGAAACCTACACCATTCTCTAGATGAACATAAGCATTAGAATCAAATAGTAAAAAAGGATCTAAGTAACTACACTAGTACCACCTAGAATAGGAACCACAACAAATTGTAATTCATCCAAGATAATCATACCTCAAAACAAGAAATGCCAACATAGATAAAACTTCATGCCATCAATATATCAACTATAAATTTGCAATTAAGTCTCTATATATCCATCCTCCTACCTCAAAACAACATCCAAATGCACAAATGACCACAAACAAATCCAACCAACAAAGTCTGCATCACTATGAAAACAATCAAGTGGATAAAGATTGTCCGTGTCCGAGTCATCACACTTCAAGAAAATGGGTGGCTAATCCATAATCTGCATAACTCATAGATCCAAATCCAATGTAACATGTGAACTCATCATCACATTGGTAATCAGAAATCCAATATATCACAAATAATAATAAAGCATATATCCAAAAACTCCCACCGCACGAGTAATGTCAAATCTAAAAATAGATCAAAGCATTCAAAGTCTATCTATAGTACTACACATAAAGGATGTGGCTAGATCCTCTATCACATAGTATCAAGGAAACATACATGATCTAAAAATCCTGAAACCAAAAAACCTTCAATATCTCTCTCGCTAGCAATATTCATATCTCTCCTAAGTTCTTTGCACTCAGCCATGTGAATACAAACATCCAGGAATAAGATCAAGACTATAGAGAGATCTTGCAAAACAAACCATGTCCTTGTCCCGCACTAACATGTACCAAGATGTGTAATGTAAGATCTCCTTCACCACTCCCAAGATGAAAGGATATCAACATCTAACATTCAAATCAATTGAAACATGGTAGTAATAGATGTAAACCTCTCATATCAAAAGTAGATCAAACAAACCATATGTTCCCACAACAAATGGAATAAAGCCCAAATCCACAAACCATTTTTTGTACCTCTCCAAATAATTCATCAAAACTATATGCATAGCTTAAGACCAACAACAAGGAGGACAACGAAAAATCCATAAATCCATGCATCTTCTTCTCAACAAGTCCTCATAACTTCTATATTCAAGAGTAGTTTGCATGAGAAAATAAGATACAAAATAAAGAATGCATATGATAACTAGGCAGACAATACCTCTTGCATCATTCACATATCCAATAGACCAAGAGTGGGAAACAAGATTGTCATGCGCTCACAACACCAAGCAATAAAGTTTATAATAGATGAAAATCTCATCTTCAAGTCCATAATGGATTCACATCCATAACCAAGTCTAGGATCCTCAGTCTTTCTACTAAAATCTTCATCAAAGAGTAACCATATCAACACATGATCTCAAAAAACATGAGACATCATATCCTCACCCAAGTCTATCTAGTCTCCATGAGAATATACCAATCAATCCATGCTATTTTTGAATGCAATCCTACAAAATCATGAAGCTCCAAGCAAATGATTAATACTCAAAAGAAAAGAGAAACAACAACACCTCACCAAAGACTCAAGAGTCCTCCATGGCACCAAGATGTCTCCATCTACAAACCACATGAAGATAACCATCCATCATCAATTAATGAATCTACATCACTACGAAAGCTCCCACTAAACCATGTAACCAAGCTCTCTAGGCATCATGACAAGCATCTTCTAATTGAAGATCTTTCATGACCATGACATGATCAAAGAATACTCACACAATCAAATCCAGAAGCAACATACAAATTATGGTCAAAGAACTCAACCAAGAGCCCCCAAAAGGAAGATTCAAACCATGATCTCCAAAACTAAGAAGATACAATTGGACATAGGTTTTCAATAGAGCTAGAGATGTCAAATTGTCATTGCTATCAAAAGATCATCCATCTTCTAATCAACAATTGTCAACGGATCACATTTCAATATAACAACAACTTAGAACCAAAATATTGAAACAAAGAAGATAGAGCACATTATGCAATTGCATAAATCTCTCACTGAAAGTGATACCTAGATATACATGGTATCACAAATAACATCATTACCAAAACTTTACTTAAAGTGAACATAGTTCTCATGCGCCATAATCTACTCTAAGATTCAAATGATCATTTATATTAGGTACTATGAAATATCCCTCTCACCTCAATCAACATACCAATGTAATAATGATGACCAACAACAAAGGGTACCAAACTGAATCATTGTTAGATAATCTACAAGGTCAATACATATGCAACATCTCAAAGAAGAAATATATATATCCAATACTCCAATCTCGAATAATTGAAAGATTCAACCCCACATCAGTATCATGCATAACATAGATAATTAGGTATAACATAGGGGATTTCCAAGATTCAAACACCAAAATAACTACAAGATCTTATTTTCCAAACAAACCCACATAGGATTAATCATATATCAATAAGAATCTTCCAAGCATTCATGCATACATGTAAAAATCTCCATTTAGAATATCCTAAATCCATTTTTACCACATATCTACATACCACATATTTTAGTTAACATGTAAAACCTATAAGAGAATCTTTGTAAATCTGAAATCCTTTTTAAACATCTAAAAATTCATAGTATATATGTCATATGAACAATGGAAATACACAAATCTACAAAACACAATAGCTGAAAATAAGAGACCACTACAACTCAAGAAAGGAAATGAAAGTTGTCTAAGAACTTATACCATATGAAACATATCATCTCCACAACTCACAAAGAGCTCAGTGGCTTATCCTCCAGTTCTTTCATGTAAACATGGGTTGAAACCATGAACCCAACATAAGCACTCCATTTCATAGTCCAAAAAGTCGATGTATCTCCATGTGACCAGGATGTCAATACCCTTCCAATATGAACACCTTCTCATTGCACATGACCACAAGCTAAAGTAACAAAACCGCCAAACAACATGATACATACATATTATAAAATAATAGTTCCAAATTACCACACCATAACCAACTCCATGAATATTCACAAACATGAGTTTCAAATACCCAACATAGATCACATTGATAATATCCATGGTTTCCAATCTCACAAATATGCAAAATAGACCACAAAGAACATTTATTGTAGCTACAAAAGAATTTCAAGAACCTTAAATTCTTTCTACAATATTCTCATAGGCTTTCCATGCTAAAAAACTAAAAATAGAGGAATACCCAGAACCCATAACCTTCATCTCTAATACCAAATGTTGGGAAATAAACAAGCTCATTACCAAATATTGTGAAGATCAAACTCTATCTAATAAACTAATCAAAGGGTGGGATATAAGGCTTGGATAGATGCAATATGAAAATCTGAAAATTAAGTTGCCTTAATTGTGGAAAACCCATGATTAGATCCTTCATCTTCATGATGCCAAAAATAAGCATGTTAACCATGCTTAATAAACCTATCTTATGTGAACTTATAACAGTAATAAATAATTATTAACATTAGCATAAGATAGAAGCAATAAGACATAAATTAGCAACATAACATCCGCACATGACATAGGATTTACGTGGAGAAACCCTTGCGAGAAAAAATCCCGCCAAGAAGAGAGGACAAACTTGTATTAACAACAATAACAGTGCTTACAATATAATCACTTTCATTAATATATTATCCTCCGCCATAGTAGCACCTATGAACATGTGAAAAACCTCCTAATGCCTCTCATCTGTCCTTTTTTACAGAGAAATCTACATACAGTTGTTCTTATATGTGGCACCTTATTCTACACCCAAAAGGATGTATTTATAGAATGACAAGAGCTCCAAAACCACCAATAAAGGTTTCGAGAGGAGCCTCTTCATTCCTCATGGCCACAACCCTTCGAATACCTCTAGGGAACTCAAAAAGACATCGGTTTAGCTTCCAATACCAATCCTCCAACATGGATGCCTATAATTGCAAGATAAACATTACATTAAATGTAATACATAACCAAAAACCAATAGACACATGTTGCCTCTTCCATGCTCCCACTTGGAGAATCCCATAGGTTGTTATTTTTCCACTTTTTCAGTCATTAAATACCTTATTCTCGACATCTTTAAGCGGGAAAAATAATGTTAAAAAATTGTGTTCACAACCCACTTTTATTGTTGCTATTGTAACCCATCACCCCTTATGAATGTATTACAAACAATGGTGAGCAATAAATATTACAAATTATGTTTCCAATGTATCCTAAGTGCCTTAGGACAATTTCCAAGGATATTGGAACCACGACATAGGATTTACAAGGTAGATGGCACCTTAATCCTAACAAGAAGCCCAAAACCATCCTCTACATTTGTCAAATAAACCCTCTAAAACTAACATCCATAACTAAGACTCATTGCCATAAGAAGAAAAATGTGAAAGTAAATACATCTAAAAACATGGTAGGAAATAATTATTAGATGATTCACCACCAATAGGATCCAAGAGTAGCGAATGAGATTTCTCATCCAAGAAACACCAAGTTATAATGGTTCTTCCCCAAGAATAATTTGTCCAACGTGTCCATATTGAATTTATGTCTAATCTAGTTACAATCTCCTTGGTCTCATTACTATAACCTCAACAAAGAGGAACCATCTCAACACATGATATCGAAGAATAAGAGATCTTTAGCCTCACCAAAATTTGATATGGGTTTATGCAACCAATCATCGTATGCCAATTTAACTTCCACTACAACATGTAATAACCAAAATCTCATAAGCAAATTGAGCACATCACTCATCTATCATATTATTATAAATAACCATCAAAGCTCCATACATACAATCAACAATTCACCAATGACATTGTGATATAAATCTCCTCAAAAGAATATCATACATCTCAAATGAACATATTTTCTCCTAAAAGCACTTGTGTCATGTCAAAACTCTTATGTACAATTAAGAGTCTACTATGGCACAATAATTTTATAAATAAGAATCAGTTTTCAAATAGATAAATCATAATTGATACCTCAACGAAAGAATCTAAGTCCACCTCGGTTAGAAGATATCAGCATCTACAAACCACATGAAGGTAACTAACTCTAGTCAATAGAACTCAAGATGTCAAAGGACTCTCACTACACAAAAGAAACTAAATACAAGAGTTTTTCTATTTTACAAACAACTAATATAAAATATCATCCATCACCAAATGGTGAGTCACCATCACTACTAAATTTTCTATTAAATTGTATACCAAGATACACATGACATCATGGTAATCATCCCCTAAATACAGATTTCATGAGAATCCTGATTGGATGGAAATTCATATCATCCAAAATATGTTTAAGTTTTTTAGTTTTTTGGTTTGAAACTTTCACAATTTGTGGTCATTTGTAGTGGAGCAGTTGGACATTATTATCAATTTCAGCGACAAAATGTCTCAACCTATTTTGTGGTCTAGTGAACATTGTTTAAATCATCCTCAAAACTAGTAATTGTGGTTCTATGTAAGGCCAAAGGAAGAAAGAGTATAGTGTAAGAAAGAGGAAGAGAATGCATGCAAAAAAACAGAGGAGGATAGCTACGTGGGAAGTGAGAGAATTAAAACATTTAGCAATGAAGACAAAGCATGAGATAAAGGCAGCAAAGGGGACGCCAAAAGGGAATGTAGATGATGGTTTCAGCGTAGAGGACATAAAAGTTAGAGACAACAAAGAAAATTGTTGTGCGAAAGCCAAAATGAAGAAATAACTGAGGTTTTAACTCTAGAAATAGAGGGGCAGCATAAGAAAAGAAACGAATTGATGTAAATTCAGGAAAAAATGAGGTGCACAGAGAGGGTAGAGAGGTGTGCAACTACAAACATGGTAGATGAGGAGAGTTGAGCAAAGATCAAAGCACGTTCTGTAATTTATAATTGTCCATCAAATTAAAGAATTGAATTGTTGAATTTCACTGTAAGAATTTAAATTCCAGTCTCATACAACTCTTGAAAAATGAACGACATCATTTTGTCTCAAAGCAAATGTTCTTCATGAACATGTAAGAAAAGTTTTGAATGTAAGACATTTTGGCACCAAGAGCTATGGGTGAAGTTTTAAATAGAGTTTTGTTCGAGAGACTAGAAAGAATTTTTACAGGAGTGTCAAGGAATCAAGAGAAAAGAGAAACATGAGATTAATGTTTTATTTAATTAAAAGCATTGTAAAATGCCTCCAAGGAGAAGAAATCCCACAATAGAGGAGATGTTTGATCAACTAAGAGTGGAGATGAGAAATGAAATGAGGAAGCTAGTCGTTGGGCTAAGAGGGAACATTAAAAGCATTGAAGACCATGTTAGAAAGGAGAACAGTAAAGTAGACAGATTAGATAGGGAAAATGAACAGCTAGATGATGTTGAACAAGAGAGATTTGTTATAGATTTTGTTAAAATATTTAAAAGTAACCAAATTGATGTGCCTAACTTTTTAAGAACATTAAATTCAAATGAGTTAATTAATTGGATAAGAGAAATAGAGTACTTTTATTTGAAAGAGATTACAAATCTATAATAGGTAAAGTCAAGCACAAGAAAAACTCAAGAGTCACATTGCACTTGGGTGGAAGAAGTTGCAAAGAGAGAGGGGATAGTAAATAGTGACCCAAAATTACTAAATGAAATCAGGTGGTGACCAATTTAAAAGCCAAATTCATTCTTGGAGCTTACAAATTGGATCTATTAAAAAAGTTACTAAACTGGTAGCAACAAAACCCATAAACTAGTAAACAATGTCACTAATCTACTCCAAAGCTGACAAGAACTCTCTAGTTTAATACAGGGACAATATTCTGAGAAAAAATTATGACAACTTCTTAACAAATAGAAAACACATACTCACAATGAAAAAATAGAGATAGCATAATGATGGGCATTCAAAATTTCAAGCAGAATTTTATTCACAATACTCTACATAATAAGTGATAGGAAGACATCTAGAAACATCAAAGAACAAACACAAATACTCCAATCTGATATGTAGTTACAGGGGATCATACCAGAACAAAGAAGAATAACATGTTGACTTTATTAATGTTTTCTTACAAACTATAAGGGCCCGTTTGGTTGAGGGGTGGAATGGGAATTGAACGGGAATTGGCATTTCCGAATTCCCAAAATGTTCAATTCCCTGTTTGGTTCCAAAATTAAAAATTGGAATAGGGTTATGCGAATTCTAATTTTGGGCCTTTTTGAGCATTCCACAATTCCCCCTCAGGACTAGGAATTGGAATTGAAAATTGGAATTGGAATTGAGAGTATTATTTTGTGAAGGAAAATTCATTCCCATTTTTGTGTTAATATTATATTGCTATCAAAATGTATGTATAAATCTATGTATATACACATGTGTATATATACATGTGTGTATATATACATGTGTGTATATATACATGTATGTATATACATATGACTGTATATACACATGTGTGTATATGTGTGTATATATACACACATGTGTGTGAATATACATGTGTGTATATATACTCTTGTGTGTATATATACATACATGTATATATATAGTATATATACATGTATGTATATTTACACACATGTGTATATACATATTCATATCTATATGCACATGTGTGTATATGTGTGTATGTGTATATATGTGTATATGTGTATATATATACACAAATGTGTGTATATATGTGTATGTGTGTGTATACACACGTGTGTATGTGTATATATATACACATATGTGTATATGTGTATACATGTGTATATATACACATGTATGTATGTGTATATACATATGAGTGTATATACACACATGTACATATAT
>MU218194.1:238111-254697 GCA_018584345.1 Thuja plicata | reverse complement strand
GTGAACCAAACAGGACAGCCATATTCTAGAATTCATTTTGAGAATAGCACAAACCTAGAATGGATTCAATTCTAGAATTGGCAATTCCAGCATGCACAAATTCCGCCAACCAAACGGGCCCTAAAGGCACTCAAACTTTACAAGTGTTGGTTTTGATCCCCTTTAAAAGGACTGACTAACACCAGCAAGGGTCACTCTTTGTAAACCTCTAGATGAATTCTTGTTATCCTCTATTCTACCCAATCAATGACAACTCACAACCACTAGATATCACTTTCTTGTTGTCATTACCACCAACATGCATTTACAACACCCTTCCTTCTCTTTCTTCCCAATCGAACTCTTCAAGATATGGAATCACATGATTTGCTAACAATTTTTCTATTTTACCTGAGCATTCCTACTTTATCTCTTCTTCATCGAGACCTACTATCTTGTCCTCCAAACATTGCATCTCTTCCACTGTTCGGGCCCCCCCCCCCCCATTTCTATGGATATTAGTCACTGTTTTTTATTTCTCATCTTCCGTAATCATCACAAAAACTAATTTTCAAGCGCACTTTAAAATAAATGACACCAAATAGAATCAGATAAATTAATTTTCTTGATGCTCCTGCATCAGACTCCCCAAGAGCCTAAATAAATCATGTTCTCCTGCACATGGATATAAAAATTAACAATTATTTCAAGTGCTGAACTCTTTTCTTCCTCTTTCTCGAACACTTCTCTACAACAACCAGCATGTTCCTCCAACATTGTTGCTCACTTCTCTACTCCTCTCTTTAGAGGTCATATCCACTAGTTACCATCTTCCTCCAATCTCTTCTCATCCTTCCAACCACACACACATTAGTACAAAAAACATTATAGAAACTAACGAGTTCCAAGGCTTTAATCTTTTTACCTCGTCAATGTCAGCAAAATCTATCACAACCTCATATAAAATTTGCACTTACTATGTTTAATTTCTCATCATCATTAGTCATCCATTCCACCTATTCTTTAACAACCAACATAGACAACAACAAACCCTCTTCAACTTCATCATTTACAACTCCACTCACAATATCTACTTCATAGTTCTTTCCAGTTTGCTCACTATTCAACATAGTAAAAGAATGCAAAACCATGTCTTCATTTAGAACCAAGAATTTTACCTCTTATTGTAGCTCTACAACAAACTCTTCGTCATATGTTGCAAGATTCCTCTCCACCTCTTATGTTGTCCCATTTGTCTTCATATCTTAAAGTTTATTTATCCATTCTTGTTCTATGGCTGCAAATTGTGCCCACAGATCATCTTCACTTTGATTGTTTGTTGCTCCACTTTCTAATGTCATCTCTGCAACAACTTCATCATACCTTTTTTTTCCCTCATTCTTTTTCATTTATGTCACTCCATCATTTGCTACTTTACATTTTGCTTTCAATTCCCTTTTTTCATCTCTTCATCGTGAATTTCCGTATCTTCTACTGCTCCCCTAAGTTTTCTTCTAGTTCTTCTTATGTATCTTCTTTTTGTACTTCACTTTTCAATCCCTCATCATCCCTTGTGTCTGTTATATATTCTTGTGTTTTGTTGCTCTTATCTAACTCTCCACATCTCATTATCACTACTTTATTCCGCCTCAATTTTGTCTTTTTCTTTAGACCTTTTCTTGTCAACAATTTCTTCCATGGATTCAAATACTTCATAATTAAATCACCAAAATCAACTTGTTTACCTTTTTTATTTTGCATGTATTCTCCTCTAGTTTTTCCAAGCTACTCCTTTCATTTCCTTCATTTTTCCATCTCCAAGCTCTTTGGTCATTCCTTCTTTATGGAGTGCTAATGTGTCCTTTCTCTTCCTAAGTTTTTCTACATAATTTTCAGCTTCTTATTGACTCTATCGCAATGTCCTCTTATCATCCTTTGTTGGCTTCAACATGACTCTTTGTTCCTTGAACTTGTCCTCTTCTTCACATCTCCTATTCTCTTGTATTACCTTCTTATATTCACCAAGTCTTTTATTACCATGTTCCTCCACTGCTGGCACACATTTCATTGTCCACATTTTATTTTCCATTTTTGTGAGTTGTGTGTTTTTATTGTTGCCCTTTTTTCCATAATCCATGTTTTGATTTCTACCCTAAAACATCTTCTCTATGCCTCCTTGCTTTCCAACTCATCCTATAATCTGGTTTCCACTTGTTCCTCATCATATCTATCGCTCTTTGCACTAGCTTGTTAGCACAAACATTATCAAAAACACCTTCTTCTTTACACTTTAATTGTTTCCTCTCACCAACCAATTTCCTTTGCCAACTCAGTACTTTATAACCATGATCCCAACCAAGATTTGGACACTCCTTTCTTCTTTTATCCCCATTAGCTTGCATATCTACACACTTGGTTTTGCATTTATGATCAAAATCAACACTCTCACTTCTATTTACCCCTTCAATAGGTTGTTCTCTTGATTCTCCTTCATTCTTGTCGACTTTTCCATTTTGAGGATTTTTTTTCCTTCATATGTAACATCTTCTAAAGGATCTTTTATTTCTAGGGAATCTTTGAATTATTCATTATAATACTAGCAAATATCATCCCTCTTAATTTTTAGATACTACAACTCGTCTCCTCTTGTTTCTATCCTCAACACTTTTTGCAAGTCCTTTACTTTCCCCATATCTCATTATTTTCAAGGTCTTATTATTGACCTTCCTTACAATGCTTCCCAACCCTAGATACACATACTTAAACATAATATTAGAAAATAAAACAAAATACCAAAATGTCTTCATAAGTGCCTCTATCATGGACACTTTCCTCTCTTCTTTACTTTGTTTCTTAAGTGCTTCTTTTTGCACTTATTCTTCTCTTTGTTCTTCCTTGTCTCTCCTCTTATTCTCCACAATAATAACTTCCTTGACATATTTCTTACTTATAAACTCTCTATTGTCCAAACCTTTGTGGGTTTCTTTACTACTCCCATCTTCTCTTTTCAAGGCAACCATCATTTTCCTTTTCATCTCTGCAATCATCTTTACGAGCTATTTCACCTTCTTTCTCATTGTTCAACACCATATGTGATGTTGGCTTCTCTCCTCAAGCCATTGCATTACCAAAATCTCAAAATCATTTCTAATCGATGTTAATTCTCTTGCCAACTTTTCATCTTGTCTTGTCGTATTATCTCTTCTTTTGAGACTTTCTTTCTTCACTTGTTGTTGCATCTTTCTATATTTTGTCCTTGTGATACCTTACCTTGGGCTTATTCTCTTTTTTTTATCTACCCAATTTTTTGGTACCCAAGGTATTCTCATAACCCTGTCAATTTGTAACACTCATAACTATAAATATAACTAATTTATTCTGCCTAGATATTTTGGTATGTAGTCTCTTGTTGTTAACCTGTCAACACGTATCTTCTCAATAATCTATGAACATTAAACTATAATACTCATACTTCTCCAAAGATTAATAAATATACCCAATTCATTCACTCATAACTTTTGGGCTCTTATACCAATTGATAGAAACCAAATTTATAACCCTAAATAATGTCACTAATATGCTCCAAATTCGACAAGAACTCACTAGTTTAATACAGGGACAATATTCTTAGAAAACATTATTTCAGCTTCTTGACAAATAGAGAACAAAAACTCACAATGACAAAATAGAGATAGCATAATGATGGGGAGTTAATAATTTCATTCACAACCCTCTACACAATAAGCGATAAGAACACATCTAGAAATATCAAAGAACAAAAATACTCCAATTTGATATGTAATTACAAAGGATCGTACCAAAATAGAGATCAAGAATAACATGTTGACTTTATTTATGACTTCTTACAAACCATAAATGCATTCAAACTTTACAAGTGTTGGATTTTATCCCATTTAAAAGGGTTGGCTAGCACCAGCAAGGGTCGCTCTTTGCAAACCTACATATGGATTCCATTTATCTTGTATTCTATGCAATCAAGTGCAACTCACTACCATTGAATAGTGCTTCATTGTTGTCATTACCTACCAGAATGCATTCATAATTCCCTTCCTACTCTTTATTCCCCATCAAACTCTTCAAGCTATGGAATCACACGATCTGCTTAAACTTTTTCTATTTTACCTGAGCATTCCAACATTTTCTCTCCTTCCCCGAGGAATCTTATCATGTCCTCCAATAATTATATATCTTTCCCTATTTGGGGTCCCCCACATTCTATGGATGTTATTCGCCATTTTTTTATTTCTCACGTTCCATAACCATCACAAAAACTAATTCTAGACACACTTTTAAACAAAGAACACCAAACAGAATTAGTTAAACAAATTTGCTTGGTGCTCTTGCATCGGGGCTATTCAAAAAGTTACTAAACCTAAGACAAAAATACATGAGGGTAAAATATTATATGGAGGAGTTCTACAAATTGACTATTCGATCTGGAAGACGGGAAAGAGGCAGAGAAAAGGTAGCTAGGTATTTCAATGAATCAAGATTTAACATTTTAAGAAGAGAAATATTTGCAGTGAAGAAAGAAAGAAACAAAAAATATGTGGACATGATAGTGACAATGTGGGATTTGTTAGTAAATATTTCTGGTGTGGGGAAGTTGGTCATCGAGCTTATGAGTGCCCACAAATACAAGAATGTGCCAAGAAGAGCACAACAAGAAATAACTTGGTATGAGAGGATGAGGAAAGTGTAGCATTACTAAAAGTTGAAGAGCCTGAGGAAGGAAAATATCACATGATGAGGAGAGTATTAGTAAATCCAAAAGGATCTAAGGATAAACCATCCCAAATAAGGTGTCTCTTTCAAACTATATGCAAGTCTTATGGTAAGTGTTGTAAGGTAATTGTGGATAGTCATAGTAGAGATAATCTATTATCGATAGAGATGGTATAGAAACTAGGTTTAGAAAAGTTCAAATACCCAAAGCCCATATAAAGTTTCATGTTTGCAAAGGGAATATGATTTGAAAGTAAATGAAAAATGTTTAGTTACTTTTCAAATTGAGTCTTATAAGGACGAAGTGTTGTGGGATGTGATGTAAATGAAACCTTTTCATGTGTTGGTAGGAAGATTGTGACAAATTGATAACGATTATATTTATAATGGTAGGAAGAACATGTACACCGTCAAAAAATATGGATATTTATACATTTTGAAGTCTCTAAGAGGATGAGAAATCAATACTAGAAGTTCATCCTCTCGTTTGTTGTAGTGCAAATAAAGAGCTTATGAAGGGGGATAATGTGGAGCACAATTCCATGAACATGCCTAAGGAGAAAATTACAATGGAAAGAGTGGGTTGAATATTGGTTTTATGCGAAACCAAAGTCAATGAAAAGATAAAAATATGCCCAATATATGTGATGGTCAAAGAACTAAAGGTGGAGATGAAGAGTGGAATGGAATAAGTGGGAAAGTTTCCATGGACAAGGAGTAGATATGGATAAAAAATGAACATGGGATTACCATCTCACGCACCTTTAAATGTTTCAAAATTTTCTAAACTTATGGAACATTTCACTTAGCTTGTGTTTTTGATGTAGGAACATTCTTGAAAAATAATAATTAACACCATCCAAAATATATTTAAGCCTTTTTTATTCTAATTTCCATCTTTGGCAATTTGTGGTCATTTGCGGCTGAATAATTTGACATTATTGTCAATTTAAAAGAAAAAAAATCAACCTATTTTCCAGTCTGGTGAACATTCTTTAAATCATTGTCAATGCTAGTTTAAGTGGTTTTATGCAATGCTTGAGTTAATAAATATGGCAGGTTCCTCAAAGAGAATAACTACATAGTTAGGCATATAAATAAGATAAATCAAATTTTAAAACACATTAAAATTTCATAGGCTGCACTGGATTGGGAGAGGGAAGTGTAAGAGAAAAGAGGGGTTGTGTGGGAAAGAAGTTGGAGAGACAAGAGAGTAATTAAGTGTACAGTAAGAAGTGAGATGCAAGGGGGATTGATCCTAATTCTTATTGCACATTCAGGAGGAAAATGAACCACAAGGCTTAATAGGACTTTAAACATTGAATGAGTGTAATAATCCTTCCATATAGATGATTAGAATGAATAATGATTAGATTATGTAAATTAGAAGGCTAAATAGGCAAAAAATACAAGTTTCAAAATACACATTCTGATAGAGAATAGATAGTCACCCACAAGTACCAAGAACAACAACTAGATAGCATTACTGACCTGTGATTTTTGTTTCAAGCTATTTTGTAGGGAAGATATCCCAAGGCATCTTGTTCCTGGGAAGAGGGTGAAAAAGGCATCTTGTTCTTAGCACTTTTTACTAAACTCAATTGCAGAATTTTTGTCAATCTTGTACTTTCCAAATTTGGTCCTAATGCATTTTCCACCGATTCTTGCACACAAAAAAATGCGGAAAATGTTGGGTTGAAAAGGGTTTTCCTTGATCAAACCCTGGATTAAAATCAACCTTGAAATGAAATAAAGTAAATGCAAGTGTGTTGTCATATAACAGAGGCTAGATATGAAAAATGAAATGTATATTACCTTGGCAATGCAAATTCTTCTTTGAATGTGATTGATTAGTTGATGCAATAAATTTGACTTCACACAAAAACCATAAAGGAAATCATGAAAGAAAAATCCTTGTGTAATGGATGTTGTAGTTTTCATAAATGCTTGATTGGAGATAAATAAGGATGACTTGAAGACTTAAATCCTTGAACGAATGTAGATGCTTGTACTATACTTTCCTTCTTTGATGGTAGATTCTTTTTCTTGGCTTTAAATGGGGTAAAGAAGCTTGATCCATGGAGAATATTTACTTGAAAATACCTTAGAATACTTTAAATATTTCTTGAGAATGTTTGAGGTAAAATAGTAGGAGAGATCTTTAATTCCAACTTTCCTTATGAATACTTTATGTCCAAATGAGGAGAGATGGGTTGTTTTTATACCTCTCACAACATTTAAGAGCTCAATAGTCAAAGGAGGGTAACATAGATGGAAAAAAATCTCGCTAAATCCACAAGACAGACTCCTAGTTCCAATTTGGGGCCAAACATTGGGGATTAGGATGCCTTGAGCGTCATCTTCCCACCAATCAAGCACAAAATCATAACCATAGATCCCACTTAGCAAGGGGATGTCAAATTTTGAGGTATAGTTGACTACAAGGTAAAGAAGAAGATCAAAGGACACAAATAGTAAGATAGGGCCCATGTTGGATAATAAATGATTGAATTCAAGAAATAATAAAAGATAACATCAATAAATAAGGGCTCACATAAATTCTGATGAAATTGAATTAACATGGGACTCATATTTGAATTAGGTGTTCATTAAGTGCAACATTAAGTTCCATTATGCATGCATTAAAATGGAAACATGTTAAGGTGTGTGTTAAACAATCATGGAATTGTACACACCTATGAGGTGCTTACAATTTATGATGGTACATTTAGCCCCCACTTTTGCGGGAGTATGAGACCACCTCGTGCTCGCAGTATAGGAAATGAGAGAGATGAGAAGGAGAGAGAAATGATCATGGGAAAATTGCAAAGAGATAAGTCATCACTAAGCTTAAGGATGAAAGGCCCCAAACAAAGGATCTTAACTTGGACAACCACATGTAAGAGCACAAAAATAGGAAAAAGACAAAAGAAAACAAAATACAAATGACACAAACAAACAAAAAGGGGTTAGTACTAAAAATAAAAATTCAAAATCAACTAATTGAAGAGACCTCGATTGAGAAAATATCCCGACTATTAGTATCATGTTTAGAAAGCTATTGAAAGGGCACAAATTCTCACATGGAAAGAGGTTCCAGTAGTCTAGAAAGTTTTGTTATGCTAGGTAATCCATGGGAGAGGAGAGGAGGATTTTGGCAAGTTGACTTCCTGAGGAAGCATGGCTTATTTTGTGTTGTAAATCATGGCAACAAAGTCATACTAAGTTTCTATCCAAGATAACTTAGAAGATAAAATGACTAAGTACAGAATACAGGACAGACAGAGAGATACATAGATCAGCACATCAGCGCACGTGTTAGAGATCACACCAAAGCATGAGTGCTTAGGTATATACTCTATGATGTATATACATGCTATATCCAAATGCGCAAGGTACAAAATATTAGTACGGAAAAGATACGGATAGATTAGTACACTACAGTCCAGAATACAGAGCACAGAAGCCGACTACTATTTTGATCAGTGTGTATTATTTTGTGATGCTAAGGCTAAGCGCTTTTAGTTATAAGTTTGTTATGATGTAATTAATGTTTTTGTAAACACGCTTGAGCTGACTTGTTCGGAAGCGTTGTATATTTTGTTAAGAGGCTGACTAAGTGTTATGTTTTGGGTCGCGCCTATTCGTTTGTAAAGATATAAGTATGTAACGTATTGTTATGTTACAATGTGCAAGAGAAGTCAATTATTATGTAATAATAAGTTACAGAGGGATAGTATAATGAAGTCAAAAGATGATATAGCTCTTTGAAGAAGTAAGAGCATTCACGCATACACGGAACTGATCAGACAACAGTGTCACTACAGCAGTTCATTTTTTGATATAGTGCATATCAACATTCAGAGGGTTGTAGCCTTCATATTATTTGGGCAGTGAGCCACCACCCCTAACAAGGTTATTGTAAAAGACTCCTAATAGGGTCCGACCCTTAACCAGGTCATTATACTCAATTTGTAAAGACTGCTTCTAACAGGGCAAAGGAACTTTAACAAGTTCATTATACCTAGTACAATATTTTGTGGTTACTAATCCCCACCGGAGTTTTCCTCTGATCAAGGTTCTCCGTAATCATATCTTGTGTTATGTTTTCATGTGTTATGTTTCTTTGGATGCACATTTGATATATGTTTAATTGGCTGAAATATAAAGAATAAGATAAACACTTATTCACCCCCCCNTTCCCCCCCCCCCCCCCCCCCTCTCAGTGTTTCTAACAGAGGAAACAATAGAAAGGCTAGCAAGATATATTATTCTAGTTCCACTCATCCCAAGAGAGAGACAGAGAAGGTTGAATCAAATATCTAGCAAGATGTGTTACACTAGTCAACTCTACCTTGAAAAATCTTTGTGCAAGGTGACTTATCTTAAGGAAAGAATTTTATCCTTAAGGAATTTTTTAAAATGGGATCAACCCTATAGAAATCATAGTCTCCAAAGGGATCCATGAAAAAAAATCAATCTAAGGATCTATAAAAATGATCAATCCTAAGGAAATAATAGTCTCCTTAGGGATCAATGAAAATGATTAGCCCAGGGATCTATAAAAAATGATTATTCCTAAGGAAAGCATAGTCTCCTTATGGATCAATAAAAATGATCAGCCTAAGGATCTATAAAAAACAAGCAGGGCTAAGGAAAGCATAGTCTTCTTGGAGATAAAATAGCTTGCATAATGTACAAAGAGGCTACATATATGCTCCCCTCCTAATGATGGTGACATAGGATTATGGTGGAATCATAAGGAAAAATAAAATAAGGGTACCTACTTCCAACAACAAGGAGATGTCCTTAAAACATGAATGTATACCATAACCATAGCAGAGAGGGTAGACTCTTATCTAGCCATGGAATAGATAAACATGAAAGGATATCCACAAGTGAGAAGAGATCATTGAAACAAAGCAAGCTTGGTTACAATACATCTACCTTCAAGAGGATTCCTTGAAAAAAGATAACATATTCGAGACAAAGAGGGGGAGGATAACAAGAAGGCACCCTTTTAGCCCCCATATTACTAGGAAAAATAGAGATTCTTGAAGAAGGATGACATACTTTTATCCCCTAAGTAAGGTTATGTGTTTAAGATGAACATGCTTTACAAAAAAGGAAGAGGTTATGATCAAGGATGCACGCCTCTTGTATAAGAGAGAATACTAAATAAATAAAAAACAATTCCATATAAGAAAAGAATGCCACGTGATAAATGATGACATATAACTGATTGAATGTTTGAATATGTTAAGTTGATCACCGAAATGCAAAAAGATAATGCAAGACATTAAATCAATTAATGGATTGTATTATCATTGGTGTCAACTTGATATAATCTGACCGGTTATATTAAAAGTGTCAAAGGCTTCAGAGAATCAGAGAGATAAAGATTATGCTTTCAGTAATGCATAAAAGACCAAAATTCACTAAGTGACTACAAACATCGACGGTTAGTGGAACCCGACGGACAGAGAAACCTAAGAGTAAAGTCACAATGATGCCCGAGCAAGAAACCCAACAAGCATTACCAACAAGAAGAATCACAAGCATTACCGACGAGAAGAACTTCACAGTGATGCCCGACGGACAGACAACCCCGACGGAGAAACCCGAGGAGAATTGAAGTGTTGACCGAAGCTATCAAAGAGTTAAACACCAAAATTAACTGAAGTTTAGAAATGACAAAATACTTAGCTGGAAAGAGCTAAAGATAGATTTAACTGGTTGTTAACATTATTTTCATCGACAAGTTAAAGTCAGAGATAAGTAAAATATTTAAAGCTATTTTATCCAATTGTCCAGGAGAAATCTACGGGACAAAACTTAAGTAAAGCTTTAAAGAAAGATTGGCTAAAATTATGGATCACGCCAAGAATAAGAAAATCAAGAAGTGAGAAATGGTGATATCATGTCTATAAAAAGAAAATCTAATTCATTATGAATTAGGGGAGTGAATAGAGAAAGAGGATGTTGGAGAGAAAATGATGAAGAACAACTTCATACAGTCTTGATCAATCAAGTTGAGGAAAGAGCTAAATATTTATGAGGAAACTGAGCAACAGAGAAGCACAACATCATCGAGCATAAAGAAGTGGAGCAAAGGCATTGAAAAGATACATTGATCATAAAGGTATTATGAGATTATAATCAATTTGAAAATCTGCAAGTATAAGTTGTATGTGTGAACAGATCATTTACTGTTTCATTTTAAATATTGATTCATAAAATCTCTTAATCGAGCAGGACTTAAAATCATTTCTATATTCAGATACATCCCAAGGAGTATCAAAAATTTTGATCATGAAGATAACATGAGATGCCAAATACCATTTGACAAACTACACTGGGTTTGGTCATAGAAGGTAGCATAGAGATGCCTGATATCAAGTGACAAACTGTTCTATTTAAATCCTCTAACAAGGTCACACCTAACAATGTGTTTGTAACCTTTAACAGGGTTGGCTCTTCACAGAGCTCACTTCAGAAGAGTGAAGATTTTGGGTTACTGGTCCCAAGTGGTTTTTCCCTTAACAGGGTTTCTACGTTAAAAATCCATGTGTCAATGTGTTTGTGAGTCATTACTTTAGTGTTTTGCATTACACATAACTAATTTGGATTTATCGGTATATACTAAGCAATTTACTATTTTTGGTAAATGAAAGATTGCTAATCGGTAAATAGTAAGAATAAGGTTTAACAGTGAACTCTGAGCAGTAGTTATTTGTTATGATTATTTGAAGGCATACATCTTGTAGGATTGAAGATAACTAGAGGCTTAATATTGTGGTACTAAGTTTTTGGGTTGATTTATTAGAATATTTTTGAGACCATTGATTCACCCCCCCCGCCCCCCTCAGTTATTCTAATAGATAAACAAACTCCACTTTACCAAGGAAAGAAGATCCTTAGAATAAAAATGCAAGAGAAATATCTTTCCCCCCAATTACCATAGAGGCAAGAAAAAAGACAATATATTATGTATACTAAGCTAATGATCAATTGAAATAGATAAACACTTCCAAGCAAGGAAGAGATTGTAAGAAAAGACATCAATCTCTAGAAAAGAGACAGATCTTAGAATAAAATAGGTCCATGCAAGGAAGGGTTGTTGAACACACACCGGATGTTCATAGGGGGAGGGTGAATCAGCATAAGCCAAAACATTACTTACTTATAAAATCAACCATCAATGTTATCCACCACACAATTTATTAAGTAAATAGTTAACTAAAACAATAATACATAAACACCAAGATTTTATACATGGAAACCCCAAATTGGGAAAAAGCATGGTGAGAACTTGCCCACAAATATAATTTATTAATATATAATATGATTACCAAGATATTAGGAGCTCACTGCTCTAAACTTGCAACCAAAGGCTCACTACTAATTCAACATTGAATATAGATAAGAGCTCACTAATCTAGACTTGCAAACAGAGGCATGTTACCAAAGTATCAAGATATAGTAAAGAACTTGTGAACCAAAGACTCACTCTCCTAGGGACAAGGTACATAAAACTCTTCACAATAGATAAAGATAAATTATCCTGATAATGCAAGTGATCTGCACAACACTATCAACCTTAGCAACACACTATTATTGCCTTTTTTCTCTACCACTATCACAAAATAATAGCCTCATAAACCAAACTATGCTCTTCCAAAACTCTCCTTATAGATCTTTACTTGATTTTTCACCACCCTCTTACATTTTTACAAAGCACACACTATACTTATATACAAGATAGATAATTGGATTTTACAACAAGGTCAGCCATATCAAAATAAAATTACAAGTCGACTATATCAACAAAAAATTATAACAAGGTCTCGTGCCAAAACATTTGGACCAGAACATTGATTACACCTAACATGTACCCAACTAGATAAGAGATAAATATTAAATGCATAGGTTCCACATAGCATAAACCCATACGAATAAGAGACAAGTTACATTAAATGTAATACTCATACTAAAAAACATGAAGCATGATCCGCTCTAGGAGAGAGAGGAACCATGAACACGCTACCAATACCAGATTCAAAATTACTGGAACAACTTCCATAGCAATCTCAAATATGTAGTAACACACTGCCCAAAGAACTACATCACTTTCCGGCTATTTTCGGACCTCCACACCTCATGGTGAGATCCACATGCCATGTTAGAAACAATATCACTTGCCAACAACCCATGTCAAAATCTATTATAACATATTTTCATATTAGAACAAAAATTGATAATAACTGCAACACTTGGTAACAATATTTTTGGGTCACCGAGAATATTTTTTGGATCACCAAGAAAAACCACAACCAAGACCAAAAGTTGAACACAATACAAATCACATATACACATATTCAACCTTTATTTTTGGAGTGAAAGCCTTCCAAAAAACACAATTGTAAAAACTCCCACCTTCAAAACACAAATGTCATCTTCAACTATATATAACTATTACTAATCTTCTAACATTCAAACCTAAAGATATAACATTGAATCATTAACAAACAACATTCTCACATGAACTCAAGAATACCTTTCATTATTCTCTAGCGTTGAATACTTCACTAAATACTTCTCATGTGATCATCAGAATACATACTTGTCTTCCATTATTTTGTAATACTGAATGCATACCTGTCATCCACTGTTATGTGGCATTAACACAACTTTACTACTTCTGGACCAACTACCTTATTTTAGACAATTGCCCTTCTTCAGATATACCTAAACATGTCTTTGGTATAAAAAATTGGATACAAGTGTAGGAGAAAACACCTGTGGACCAAAGTGCTTGACAACAATGACAAGGTCAACAATAATAATCAAACATATATCTCCAACAATCTTCCCCTTTTTCATTGGTGACAAATAACCACCAAAAATATTTCATAAATATGTTAAACACAGTCAAATTCCCCCTTACTAAAATAACCAAAACATTCCTATAAATATTTCAATCTTCTATAAGATAAACATTTTCCTTATCTTTCTCCCCCTTTTCCATTAATGACTAAGGCCAAAAACATACTTACCACTACACAAATTGATAAAAACTACTAGAATTAGTCCAAAAAATCCAGAAGGTTCCTCCCGGATAGATGCACCACTCTGATGCACTAAGCTAGAAGGAGAGGCAACAAACCAAGCTTCTCTTGGAGAAACTCAACAGTATTTTGATCATGTTATGCATCATATCTCCAATATTATTTAGTCTTTGTGATTGAATCGGTATAGTAGGAATCTTTTCAACTAATAGATAAAATTTTAGGATTAGATACTATGAGGAACAATGTGAGAAGGTTTCCCTAGTCTAGGAACAAGGTGAGCAAGTCATCCTATTCCTCCTTCAGCTTGAAATTTGAACTACAGATTAGTTACAATCTATATTTTTTAGATCCACCCCCCTGGTTGGTTTTTTAGCTCTTAGTCACCCTATGCATGTACAAAAACACCTCTTCTTCCCATTTATCCCTAGATCTTACATTTCTCAATCATAATTGCATAGTCATAGTTTCCCCATAGTGAAGGATCGTTGCATCCACTTAATGTTTGAGCCTTCTTGAGCCTAATGAATCATCTTCCTTCCAATGTAATACATCACAACCCTAAGCTTCCTAGTTTGTCCATGCAAACTAGTAAGCCTGATTTCCAAACCTTACACCAAGTTATTGTCATGTAAGGTGGATTTTGAAAATTTTGAAATTGTAATCTAGACACTTCATTCATTTAACTATTATTGGGGTCAAATTAAGACCCTTTGTTCATGAACATGATCAAATTGAGGAATTAATCATTAATGCTTCTTTTTTATGTAGAGGTTTAAAGGAGAAGAGGGATATGGGTTAAGGTAAATTTGATGGTAGAGGAAAATATTAAAAAAGTAACCCGATGTACAAAGGGGTACACACTAATTTATATGACCTAGTATGAAGGATCAATGCAAAGACAGAAAATGCAGACAACATAGCAGCCAATCTACCTAATGTATTAGTTAACATGAATCGATATTCTATTTGGTCAGATGATCCATTTCAAAATTTGGTTGAGTATCATGAGAATGTATCAATACATCAGGAATTGAGACAAAGTGTAAGCTCCTCCCCTAAAGTGTTGGTTGAGGACATGTCTTATGATAGAATCATCATAAACTTTGGTAGAGGAGAAGGTGCATTGGATGACATCAAATTATTGGCATGCTCTACAATTTTGTTTGATGATAAGTTTGCACAATCTTGAGAATTTAGGGACTTTGTCCTTTCAAAAAAAATGAGAAAATTTCTGATATGGTCAAAGAAAGGTTGGCATTAGGGACTTGTGAAGATAGTAATAGTTATATAGCTAAAGTACTAGATAAAATTATTTTTTTATCTATAAAATATGACCCCTAAGGAGACAAGGTATATTGTAGGGAATAGTCAATGTTTGTCACTCTCCCTTTTGCAATTGTGTTAGATGCCATAAGAAGAAAATCTTTAGACTTCCTAGCTTTACTAATTAAAGCACTTAGGAGTTGAATTTTGGATTGGGTTATAGCTCTTTGTATGAGGTATTGACATTATCACCAATATTTCCTAATGACCAAAAGCTATAGACTAGCGCAAAGGAACCAAATCAGACAAAAGTTAGAACCACACTCTGTGACCTAGCATTAATGATTTAATGTATAATTTTCACGATTAATGTAGCTGATAACTTATAATGAATTCTAGGACATAGGATCAGTCAACACAATGACGTCAAGGGCTTATGTCACAATTGAAAAGATTAGGAACCAACTGTGGGGAGTCAACAAAAAATATATCAAGGATCATTAATGAAGAAACAAAGTATTTAGACGTAACAAAGAAAAATAACCTAATACATATAGAAATCCATAAAATTACAAAGTTAATATCACAATGATTTGTTATATTATGTTGAATCGTGTCGATATCTTCACCCATGAAATCCATGATCTACAATTCCTAAAGTCAACTCTATAGATTCAACATCAATATCTTCATGAGAATTTTGATACAAAGAAGGCCTATGAAGATATAAAAATTTATTTTTTAGATCTAGCCCCTAATACATAACAACACGCTTGAAACTCCATTTTAAATTATTTAAATTTTAGGTTAATTCCTAAACTAGGGGTTGAGCTAGGCAACAGGTGGGAAACACACGAATTTAGGTACATGTCGAGTGTCAAGAGAGCTACATAATGTCTTACACAGATCTAAAACAATTGGGATTTAGTCACCCTACTTCTATGAGTCCCTCTATTTTTGATCCAAATTTAAATCACATGTAGTCATTGTCTGTACTTTCCAAATCTTTTGTCAAAATGAATATAACTATTTTTTGTTCTATTTCATTTAGTCATACTTTTCTCTAGATATTGCATGCATCTTCCACAAGCACACAAGTATTTTCAAATCCTAATGAAGTACCATTGAATCCACTTAAACTTGACCCAAGTATATCTTTTTTCTTTTTTTCTTCCAATGTAAAAGAAAAATATGTCTTTAGAAGTTTCCTAGTTTACATGCATAGACTAACAAACCTTTTTTCTCCACCTTACACTTCCTACATCTCATGTTTATTTCCTTGTCTTATTAGGGCCCGTTTGGTTGAGGGGTGGAATTGGAATTGAACGGGAATTGGCATTTCCGAATTCCCAAAATGTTGAATTCCCTGTTTGGTTCCAAAATTAAAAATTGGAATAGGATTATGCGAATTCTAATTTTGGGTCATTTTGAGCATTCCACAATTCCTTCTCAGACCTGGAATTGGAATTGAAAATTGGAATTGGAATTGAAAGTATTATTTTGGGAAGGAAAATTCATTCCCATTTT